>CAKNXH010000938.1:121299-160241 GCA_932178445.1 Andricus quercusramuli
TTAAAATAACGAAAATATTTTTAATTGCCGAAAACAATCACGAAAAACAAGAATCTCGAATTCCAAAATATCTTACATTTAAATTGATCGAAAAACATCATTTCTGAGTTCTTAAATTTAAGCAAATTCTAAGATTCAAATAAGGACCCCACACAAATCCACCGAGACCTTTTTTTACATACATACAATTCTTTCGCATGTATTAAAAGTAAATTCCATTGAACGTAAAACAAAGTAAAATTGGAAGTATTTTTTTTTTCTTTTTACTAATAATAAGAAATTAAGAAATTTTATTTAGAAAATAATAAAATGCAGTTTCGGCTTTGTAGACAATATTTCTCTTAAAATAATAAAATACAATTTTTGCTTCGTAGACAATATTTCTTTTAAAATAAAATAATTATTTAGCTCTAAAAATTGGGAAGACGTGCATTCATTTTTTAAAACAGTTTTGAAGACTGAAGTATTTGGTAATGAGATAAGAAATTTATAAATAATAAATAATTTACTAAGATTATTTTCTTACATTTCAGCTTTAAAATTAATTTCAGGTAATTCTCCTATTTAATATTGAAATTGATATACCCTGCCTCTGTCAATCACATAAATTTTAAAATAGAAATTATGTACCCTGTTTCTTCGTTTTCCTATTGACAACATTAAAATTAAGCATTTTTCCCTGTACACAGTTTAATCAAACCTAATTTGTGATCTATTTCAGATCATTCCTATGAAATTACATAAAAATTGTGATATTTATAAGAATTAATTACATTCGATTGATTATTTATTTATTTATATACCGTGCCAATCTTATTCTCAATCACAGACTGAAGTATAATAAACATTAAACAAATTTATAATTTTCAAGCATAAGAAGAACAAAAAGTAGATAAAAGTAGATTTTACAATGAAATAAAAAAATTCCCGGTCCTAAATAAAATTCTCGGGTTTATCACGGTTTCTCCTAGTTAAAAAAAATTCCCGAGTTTTTCCCAGTCTGATCGACACTGATATTATTTATTCCTATATTGATTTTTCTGTAATACTTTAATACCCATTTTCTATTTAAAATAATTACTGATTTATATATTAGCTACAAAATAATGAAATTTCAGAATTAAAACAGAAAAATATCTTTACAAATAATAAAATTGCCATTTTACACTTTCATGAGTAAAATAATGTTTTATTTAAAATAAAAAATTATTTATAAATTTTTATATAATTACTTTATAAATTATTTATAAATTATTTTAAACAATAACGATAATAAAACAATAAACCCATTTCTGTAACAGGCTATATGTATAGTGTAAGGCTTTCTCTCCTGTAAATCATTATTTATTTATTTATGAAGTATAGATATACAAGTCATTAAAGGTTTTATGAAGTGTTTATAAGAAATAACAAAGCTGTGATTTTCATAATTTCCTATACATTCTATTTTCCTTGATAAAATATTATAAATATTGAATATTTAATTCAATGAAAATTTAAGAAAGTATTATAATGCAAAAAAGTTTGAAATCTTTTTTAAAAACAGTCTTAAAACTTTTGAAAATGGCTTAAAATATGAATATCGACTATTATACTTTCATATTTTTCATGCTTCTTCAAGAAAATATCACTAAAAGAAATGATGATTATTCTACTGAATTAAAAATATATATAATTTATTATCATTCTAAATTCACAATATTTAAAATCAATTAAAAAATGAAATACAAAATTTGAAAATTGAAAACCACTTGAGGCTTGAGAATGATATACATTATATCAATCTATCCTCAAGTTTTCTTATATAATATATTCCTTATATTACAAAATTGAAAACTTTTAGTAACTTATACTATATTCCCTATAGATCCTATACTAGGAAAGATTCTATAATAATACCTGAAAAACATAATCATCATCTTTTAAAACTTTGTTAGCTTTTTTGAGGTTGTCAAACTTTGTTTGTAAACAAAGGTCGACTCTAACCTCCAAATCCTCCAATTCTCCAAATCTGAAAAAGCTGACAAATCTTGAAAATAGCCCAGTCGCCGAGAATGAGAAATTTCAAGTTAAGAGTCGTGCATTCTCGGCAATCCTCGGCATCAACGCCGAACCCATCTTCGTGGCCGCCACCGAAATCAAACGAAAGAGCACGAAGGAGACAGTGAAATCATCCCAGCCGACAAACTTTCGTTGCCGCGGAGCGTGGAATCAAGTGACGGAGTGGGGACACACCGACACGCGGCGTTTACGTGTGTCGCTCCCACACGGGAGTCTTGGTGGGGGCCGCCAGCTCCCACGATCTGTGAACACTGGTTCACTCGATTGAGGATGTAGAAGGCATGAAGGACGCGATTTCTGAAGTTGTGATTTTTGAGCATCTTGACTGACAGCGTGTGTCCTCGGTCGGGGATGTGCAAGAACAGCAGTTGGCGACTCCTGAGGAAGAAGTACCTTAGCATCTCGAGTGACAGCGCGTGTCCTCGATTGGGGATGCGTAAGAGTAGAAGTAGGGGACTCCTGGGGATGCGGCTGCTGAGCATCTCGAGAGACAGCGCGTGTCCTCGATTCGCGATGCGTTTGAGTAGGAGGACGTAACTCCTGAAGATTTCGTGACGTCGCCGAAGGCGGTGATTCGCGTATAGTACTTCCATCCCCTGAAATAGCTGCGCGATCATTTGCTTCGGTAGAGGGTGGAGTTTGAGTTTCCTGTTGGATTTTTTGGTTCTTATCAGAAGAATCTGGAGAGAGCTATGTTAAACTGCGAGAATGGAACGGACGCATCTGCGTGCCGGTTATTTTCGTGGATCTGTCTTCCAGCTGGATGACGTAGACTTCGCCCCCGAGTCGTGCGATGACCGGGAAGGGTCCGTGCCATTTAGGGGCAAATCCTGCGTTGATACCACGTGATTTATCGGAAAGTACGTGAGTTTTAACGAACACCATATCGCCAACGTCGAAACGAGACGGCTGCCTCGGCTGGGGATTGTACTTCTTCTTGATGCAGGAAGCCTGATGCTCCCTCACTTCTTGCTGGAGGTCCTCGGACCAAGTCTGAGAACTCAAAGCTTGAGGGGTGGGAAAAGACCATTCCCAGGGTCTTTTTAGAGATGAGCCAAATAGGACTCGACTGGGTGTCTTCCCGGTTGCAGAATTTCGCCGGCTTCGTATTTTAAATAGAATTTCTGGGATGTCCTTATCCCAGTTGCGGTGGGCCTTTACACGGAGCCTCAACCGCATCCTTTTTTTAAGCTCCTGGTTCCGACGCTCTGTCGGATAAGCTTGGGGGTGATAGGTGGGCGTCGTCCAGAATTCTGCACCCCACCGGGTGCAAGCATCTGCCCATAGCTTCCCGGTGAATTGTGTCCCGTTGTCGGATAGAATGGACCGTGGAAATCCATAGCGACTGAAGACCTCCGATTCTAACAACTGGACTATTTTCTTAGTCTTCGCATCTCCTAATGGAAATGCTTCAACCCACCTGGAGAAAGGGTCCGTAATAACCAACAGGAACCTCTCCCCCCGAGGTGACCTTGGATAAGGTCCCATAAGGTCGACTCTTACAGTCTCCCAGCTATGTTGTGGTTGCCTTGGTCTTTGTAGCGCTTTTCCGGGCGTCGGAAAAGACTTGCAAAAAGTACATAAGCCGCAAGATCTTACGTACTCACGTGTATCCTTACGAATACCGTTCCAGGTGAAATGCTCCTGTATGGCTCGTTGAGTTTCTTCTCCCCCAGGATGGCCTGAAACTCCAGTGTCGTGGAACTCGTAGATAACTCTCTCACGACAGTCCCTCGATACCACCATCAGCCACCGGGTCTCGTGTCATTTCCACAGACCTGAGATGTCCACTAGGTATGTCTGGAGAAGTATCTCTTCCTCTGGAGAGCGAATTTCCTTTCCGCAGGTCCGCTTCCACTGGGTGGCAAGCTTATGAAGATCCTTGTCTGACTGTTGAGCTTGCTGAAACTCAAGGTAGAAGTTGGGAGGCACCATCGTGGCGAGGTAAGCGCCAGAAGAGCTAGGACCTGGCTTGACCTCTGGGGGAGGCAGATGATCTTCGTCGTCAAGGGTTTCGATTAGACCACCTTCATCCGGGGATTCTGCCAATGCTCCGGGTAGAGCGGTTTGCGCGTTTGGACAATGCCGGATGGTGAAGCTGAACTCTCCGAATGAAGTCGCGTTGGTGAGCCAGCTGAAAGGTCGAGAAAGTAGATAGGCCTTGTACTTTTCAACACCCCAGATGACAGCCAAACAATCGCGTTCAGCCTGTTCGTACCGAAGTTCGGTGGGCGAGAATTTAGCATTACCGTAATTGATTATGGACCTGGTAGCATCGTCTTCGAGCTGTAAAAGAACTGCACTCATTCCCACCCCGCTTGTCTGTATTTGGAGGATGTAAGGACGATCTGGGTCCGGTCTTCCGAGTCTCGAAGGATTTTTGAATTCCTCCTTGATTCTTTTGAATGCCATGTCCGCTTGAGGGGTCCACTTCCATTTACCTACTTCCTTTCGAAGCAGATTAGTTAGAGGGGCCGTGATTTCGGAATACTAAGGCACATAATCGCGTACCCAGCCACATATTCCCAGAAACTTCTGAAGTCCCTTCTTGCCAGTGGGAACTCGGGCCTCCTGGATGGCCTTGATGTGGGTGTCTTGGGTTTGATTACTGTCAGACTGTCAGATGTCCAAGATATTGAACCTCTTTTCTAGCGAAAAAACATTTTTCCAGGGAGCAGGTTAATCCGTGGATTGTTAATCTTTCAAGGACTAGGCTGATGTGAAGAAGATATTCTTCCCAAGTCCTAGAGAAAATTATAACATCGTCCAAATATACGATGCAAAAGTAATTCAAATAACCTTGAAGCACAATCTGGGCCATCAGGGTGTGGAAAGTGTTTGTAGCAGTTTTCAAGCCTAGAGGCATGAATTTGAATCTGTACATGCCCCCATCAGGAGCTGCGAAAGCCGTATAATTCCTAGAGTCAGGGTCCAAAGGAACCTGCCAGTAGCCATTCTTCAAGTCTAAAGTTGTGAAAACTACTGCGTCCCCGAACTCCTTGATTACGTCAGGAATCAGAGGGAGAGCCTGAGTAACGTCCGCGGTGATTGAATTTAGGTCTCTGAAATCAATGCAAAAGCGGGACTCCCAATTTTTTTTGTTGGTAAGAACGATGGAAGAGCAATACGGGGACATGCAGGGCTCGATTATCTGTTGTTGCAGCATGTCTCTGATCTGATCCTGAATTATCTTCTTCTTTTCTTTAGAATAAGGGTAAGGACGTTTCCTCACGGGTCTTTCAGCAGTCAGATTGCAGTTCAAATTGTGCTCTGTAATTTAAAGGCAGGTCGGTCTTTATTTGATCAAGGTCAAGATCACCAGGTGTATTGTCTGGAGGCCGGTCAATCACGTAGATTAATAGGCGCTTCATTTTTCCAGCATGTATACACCGTAGTGGGTGATTATGAATGACGTCCTGTTCATCGTTCCAAGGGATTCTCAAGATCATTGGATCCCGCATTTCTTCACTCATCAGGTACGTTGAGGTCATTGGGTGACCCTGGATAGTGTAATCAAGGTCGATCTCCCCAATCATCTTCATAGCTACTCCATCGACAGCGAGGTCTACTTGACCTGAAAACTTCCTCAAATTCTTCAATTGTACCTCAGAAAGATACCGTGAATGCATGAAATTGTCGGATGCTGCCACCCAGGAGGCGGTATCGTGAAGTGCTTGGTTGTCATATCCAGTGAACTGAGCGAGAACTCGCGACAGTTTCCTGTGGGTCCTAGAAGCAGTTGCCAAGTGACATGGTGGATTGTCTGGAGAGTGAGGTCTGTTCGTTTTTTGCCAGTTTTCACGCTGGGAATTTTCTTTCGCCTCCTTTCCTTGTTCTTTGCTCTTTGCGGGGCAATCCCGATTGTAATGGAAACCGGGACAATGCCAACACCGTGGTAGTTTAGGTGCGTTGTCCTTCCCTTGGGAAGTAGGCTTGACTTCCGGTTTCCTCGAAGTCATCCTTGAAATATCTGCTTCGTCCATTTCTGAGTGTATGGCACATGTAATTAGATCGGTAAATGTACGAGGAGAAGCTGCGCGAATACCCTGCCTTAAAGTTGGGCGGAGAAGTTCTAGGAAGGCAGATACCATGGTCTCTTCAGGCTCCGGGCGTCTCAGGCGTTGATGGAGCTATATTTTTTCTGTAAAAAGACACTTGCGGATTCCTTTTCTCCCTGTTTTTGCGAATGAAGGGAGGTAAGCAAACGCCCGATAACACTTGGGTTATCAAAGCGCTGTATAAAAAGCTCTCTGAAGCGGTCGGAGCTGAATGCGAGAGTTGTATGTATCCCACCATCGGGTAGCCTCTGCCTTAAGGGCCTGAGCTGCAATGCGGGTACGGACATTCACGGGAACGTTGGGAGCGAGGAAGCAGGCCTGGAGTTCGTCCAGAAAGCGTAGTGGATCCTCGAAATCTGTTCCGTGAAATTCTGGTGAAACCGGACCGGCCATTTGGGGCATGGTCTGCAGCAATGTCAATAAATTGGCGCAGGGGTTGGGAGGTAGTGGCTGGTTACCGTTCGGAAGGTCCATCCTGAGCTGCCCTGTACTTTCTTGTCCTTGGTTAACCTGTGGATTACCTTGCTGGTATCCAGGTTGATTCTGAGCTGGTTGGGCCTGGTCATTTCCAGGCTGCACTTGTCCATTGGCGGACAGCTGTGCTAGGTTCTGATCATTGTGAGCCATGTTCGGTTCAGGCAGCTGAATATTCGGTCTCTCTAAGATCTCAGAGGTGGCCCGGGTAATTCTAGGCCAGTCTTGAAAGGAAGGTTGTGAATCGGGAGGACAGTGGATTGGTCTCTGGTCAGAAACTCGATTTTTTTCAGAATTGTCAACTATATGAACCGATCGCTGGCCAACGACTAGATTCTGCTGACTAGTTAAGGCATTATTACTTGGTCCACGTTCGAGAACACAATTTTCTTTACTGTTAGGAGGTGGAGTTCTAGCGACTAAGATGTCGGAGAAAGAACTTCGCCGGGGAGATCTATTGTCAGGCGCCACCGGGTGTTCTTTCCCACTCCCGGAAGTGGATGCAGGTTGGCTAGGAATTATTCTGTTCCTGAGCGCCTTTCCGTCAGGAGTCCTTGAAGTCATCAAGACGAAACCGACTATATGGGGTCGTTACTGGTAAGTGCAACAGCCCAGCTACAACCTTTTAGAGAAAAAGGTTGCCCCACGTTGGGCGCCAGAAATTGAGCCAAGCAATTACTTAACAAATGAATTGAGTGTAATAATCAAGTTGATATTACTCCCTTTTTTTCCTCTTCTATTCAGGCACAATTTAGTTTAGGAGAGTTTGTCGTCTGGTTATGCAATAGTTAGAGTTCAGCCGCGGCACGAGCCTAATCGAGTTTTCTGCGAACTGTCCGCCGGTTTAAGATTTGAATGTGTGTACCTTGCTTTTTATTTTGAAGTTCTCATTCACAAAATATACTCTTCATTTATTTTAACATGAATACCTATTGTTTTTCAATTTCACCTTTTCCCGTGTCCCGAAAATCAAGTATTCAAAAGTTTCTTCGTCTTGTAGCTGGCTGATCAGTGACAGCGTTTTTCTCCGGTCTTACGAGAATGGATTGAACCTGAGACGTTGAAAGGGTATAATCTGGAGATGTACACCCGGGGTGCTTTCGAAAATGCGGCTTCTGTGATAAGCACTTCTCCTTACTGAAAATGTCACGACATACCGAGGGTCTCGCGTCGATGATACCGCTGACAGGCTGGGAATCACGTGGCGCTTCGAGTTCGCCCCTTGTACCGCTGTCCCGTAGAATCCGAACTCGAGGCGTGAAGTGGGTGTTCTTGATCACGCGGGGACCCGCTTTTTCGGGAGTGATTTCCAAGGGAGAGGCGTAGAGGCTGATTTGATCGTTCGCCTCCGAGACGTCGCTCGTTTCTGCCGCATATGAGTTCTTAATGGGGGTAGAGTTGTAACCTGGGAACTCCGGGTCGTAGAGGGCATCAGCTGTAGAAGGGCCCGTGTCGGATTTTGGAGACGGGCTGCGAAAGAGGCTGTCCGGATCGGCTGGCCGAAAATAGGTCGTTTCCCGTATGAGATACTCAGCGAGTTCGTCGAAAGTGTCAATTTTCAACGCTGTGGGACTTAGTGGAGATGAAGATCGAGAAGAGGAAACGGTTTTATCTGCGTGTGGTTGGGGGGAGCCATCCAATTTGGCTAATGTTTCACTCACAACTAATTTTGGGTGATGTTTGATAGTCACTAGGGGCTCGGACCCCACTTTTTGGTCTCGACGGTAGGGGGAGGGGACACGTATTGTGACACCTGCGGGTGCACTTGCCTGGGCGGCCTAGTGCTTCGCGGCGATGCGTTTTCGCAAACTGGGCCAATTCCTAGTTTCACGGCTGGGATTTTTTCTCGGCAGGAGTCAGAATCTCTTCTTCAGAATTAAAGAAAAAAAACACCAAAAAGCTTATCCGCTGCGGATAGCACACTGAAAAAGTCCCACACACAGGGGACATTCGATAACCGTATGGGGAAACTTGCACTCCTTGATGATGATGTGCTTCGGGGAGTGGTTACGCGTTCGCCTGGGCGTGGTCCTCCTTCCTCTGAAATGTGTTGACCGCTATACGACGCTTGGTCGCTAGCCTTCTACGAAGGCTGGGGCGACACCTCTTCCTTTCAGAAGCTTTGACATCCGTGAGACCTCAATCCGTTCAATGGATTCCTAAACGAGAGGCGTTCCAACAGAACTCACCGTATACTCGTCACCAAGTTGGTAACTGGGAGCCACAATAGGCTGAAAATAAGACAAGATTATTTGTTGAAATTTTGGTGTACATTTTTCATGTTTTAGAACAAAGAATATCTCTCGTACAAGAGCGGGGGAGGGGGGGGGTCCCGTCGATCGCCATGTTTATTTGGGCCTGCTGGAACCTCAAACTAAATGGGTTTTCGATGAGTCCTCAGAAGAGGCGTTCGAATAGAACTCACCGTATACCCGTCACCAAGTTGGTAACTGGGAGCAAAAATAGGCTGAAAATAAGACAAGATTATTTGTTGAAATTTCAGTGTACATTTTTCATGTTTCAGAACATAAAATATCTCTCGTACAGGAGGGGGGGGGGTGTCCCCGTCGATCGCAATGTTTATTGGGACCTGCTGGAACCTCAAACTAAATGGGTTTCCGCTGAGTCCTCAGAAGAGGCTTTCGAATAGAACTCACCGTATACCCGTCACCAAGTTGGTAACTGGGACCGAGACGGTACTTGCGTCGTTTATTCATATTCAGCGAAGCTCCGCGAAGTAATTCCATTGACTATAGAAGTCGTACTGCTCTCTTAGCGCGAAGTCGGCCCATATTTATATACTCGGCCTGTACGCGGACACCGAAGCGGGAGAGCCCTATCGTTGATTCGCTAACGCGCGAAAAGAGGGGTATACAAAGCGGCGATTAGATACCTGCAAAAAATGGGGATATAGGACCGTTGTCGGGCCGCTCGCGTGAAAGTGGGGATCTCAAGAAGCGAAAAAGTGCTTCTTTTAAAAGTGGGGTACGCGAATCTTTGGTTCGCTAGAAATTTGGGAATCGCGCAAATTCCGATCCTTTGCCTCGCTTCACGGAAGTCTGCCAACCTGTTTATTAATAAAGAGATAATTAAATGTACATATGATATTAACCTATTTTAACACTATAATCATTATTAGATTATATCTCCTGGTTTTCAAAATGATTAATTCAAAATGTCGCGTGGAAGAAAGTTATTGTTTTTTTTTTCACTATTAAATTGTCAAGCCGCTTGTGGGCGACAAACCCTGCGAATTGTCTCAAAATCTTCCAGATCCTGTTTTGAAAATCTCTTCAAATATTCTCTTAAACTTAATTTTTTATCAGAAAAATCATTTTAAGTTTTTCTAGTAATTTTGATGAAAATTTAGTACTCTTTTGAACTCTTTCAAAAGTTTTAAAAGGCATCTCAATTTTTCATTTAAAATCTTAAATAATCTACATTTTGTTTTACATGTTCTGAAATCTTTTCGAGATTTAAATTATTTGGAAATCTTTTTAAAAGTTCTCAATATATCTTAAACTCCCTGGAATTTTTTCCAAATTAAATACTGTTCAATTTTACTATTGGCCAAAATTGTTTTTTTTTAAATCATTTTAAATATTCTCTGAACATTAATTTTTTCAAATAAGAAATCATTTCTAACAATTGAAGAGAGTGGTCCTAAGTCCGGCACATCAATTAGTTGGAATTAGCGGAAGGATTATTATATGAAGAATTCCCTTATCAACTGCAAAAATTCTACAGAAAAAGAGAAGGACAAATCATAACATACTAAGACGAATAATTTCAATCAGACCAGATTTGCCCTTGTATTTGTTTTTTGTTTTACTTTGTTTAATACCTTTTTAAGTTTTTCTATATATTATTAGAAGCATGAGAATGGGAGGACTGTGTCTGAATGCATAAACATTACCCCAAAAAAATGAATACGTATTTTTTCTGTATTCGTTTGGACGATATTAATGGATGCTCCCCACACCCTCTATCTTTTTACAAGAATAGCATGGTAAAAATCTCCATAACTACAAATATGTGATTGATAGATGTAATGCTTAATAAGCTTTCAATAAGCTTATGGTCGATCTAAAAAGTTTCATGTATCTTTTTCATTAATTTTTATTTGTTCAGAAACATTTTTCAAAGTTTATTGGAAATTATTGAAACTCTCAAAATCAGATAAATCGATGAGGTAATATAAGAAATCAATACATTCGAATCAATTCGTTTTTAACTGTTTGAACAATTTGGCATTCATTTAGTGTAACTTTTGACTAAAATAATGTTGAAAACTGTAGTGTATTGCCAAATCTTTAACATAATTTATTACTTCCTGGCGTTCTCACTTCTTATTACTTTCGATGGAACACACAAAATTTTCTCTTTTTGTGAAACACATATATAAACCAATTAGTTGACCATTCATGTTGATTTCTATTTGAATCAAATAGGTCGAATCAATCAGGAAAGGTGTAGATCTTTCATATATTTTAGAAAAAAATTGTTTAAAAATTGTTTAACAATAGAGTGAATTGATCGTGTTGATCTTCTATTTGAACAAAGTATTTTATGTTACACAGAGAAGATGTAAACGGTTGATATTTGGTTGGAAAAATAAGTTTCAATAAATATAAATTGTTCAAATAATAAGTGGTAAAAATACCAATCATACTAGAATTCTGTCGAGTTTTTGACAAATTTGTAAAAAATCAACATTTTTCTGTATTATTTCAGTTAAAAATTACATTTAAACAAAAAACAATGATTTAAATCACTAAAAATCAAATTTAATCCACTGTATTGTTTTTCTGTATTTTTACCGAAAAAGGATGAATTTTTAACAAAATTGTTGAATTCTCTACCCAGTAGTTGCATTTTTATCCAAAAAAGATTAAACTTCTCATATAACAAAAGAATTTTTATTGAAAAAAGAAAAAATTTTTCAAAAAAAGTTGAATTTTCAGCCAGAAAAGATTCCCGCTGACTTTGCAAGATCAAAATATGCATTTTTTTACAAAAAATAAGTTTCTACGAACAAAATTGAATTTTTCATCCAAAAAGACAAATTTATTCAACCAAAAGGAATAAATTTTCAACGGAATAGTTGAATTTTTGAATAAATAGTTGAATTTTCATTCAAGAAAGATGAAATTTGCAATTAAAACAGATGAATTTTTATGAAAAAAATGAAAAATTTCTTAAAAGTTGAACGTTCATCCGAAAAAGATTTACAATTCATTTTTCAATTCCAGAATATGAATTTCAAACAAAAAGTGAATTTTATACGAAATAGTTAAATTTTCAACAAAATAGTTGAATTTTGAACATTCTTGCATTTTTATCCAAGGAAGATGAAATTTCTCTTACAACAGATGAATTTCCAATTAAAAAAAAACAAGCTTCCAAATAAAAATTGGTTGGTTTATCACGTTGTGATTTTATCGAATATTTGTGATGAAATGTAGAAAAAAAGTTTAAACAAAGAAAAAATATTAAAACAATCAATAAGAACTACATGAAACTTTTTAATTTGACCACTAAAAATTAATCAGCTCAAAAGTCATATTTACGATCAATATACCGCGAAAAAATTGATCCTCATTTAGACTTTCAGAGGATTATTTTTGCTGTATGCTGTAAGAGGGTGGGTGGGAAATAAATAATTAATTTCTAAGTCACGTCGGGAGAAATATTTTAAAAGGTCACTCTAATTTCCACATGTTTTATTGAAAATTACAGCTTCCAGTCTCATATTCGTAAAAATGGGGAGTTTCCTCATGTATTTTGAATGGGAAATTCAGGGGATGGATCTTTAATATTGTGATCTATTCCAAGTTTTACTTCACTAAAAATTTTCTTTCTGTAGAAAGTCAAAATAATAATGTCCTTCGGACGACAACTCCAGAGGGATAGAATACATCGAAGAGGGTGGTTTAGAAGAAAGTGGTGGGAATGTGGAGAGAGGGGTATAGAGAAAAAGTAAAGAAAGGCCTATTAATCAAGAGGTTTTTCATCAAATACTTGATATTTTCCGAAGGGGGGGGGGATTGTTACAAAATATTGCTCGTGAAAGGAGGGAGAAGAGGGAGTAAGTGGTAATAGGTTACTAATACAAAGAAGACGATTAAATAATATTGGCTCATGGGGGGGGGGGCAGTTACATAATATGGATGCTATAATATGGACTTATATCAGGTTACCTATAAAGAGGGTTTGTAGGAAGGGCTAATGGGGAAATGATTTTTCAAAAGAGGGTGTGATTAAGAAACGGAGGGTGAGCAAAGACGAACAGAGGGAAAGGGTATGTAAGGGCCGGAGGATACAGAACATAAAGTATCTAGCATTACGGAATTTTCCGCAAAACTAAACAGTAAAGCTTAGCGCTTAAAACAAGTGCTATACAGATAGAAATAGGGATAGGTGTGGCTAACTAAAAAAAGAAAAGGGTGAAGGACAGAAGAAGGTGGGGAACATGGAGTTATGTGTGAAGGTGGAATCGGTTCAAGTGTATGGGGGGGGGGGGGGATAAAAGTAAAAAGAGAGAGAGCACTGGAAACAACAAATAATTTGAATATACAAATGGTAGGTTTATAAAAATAGATAAGAGTTTTGTTGGAAGATTAGAGTTAGCGGAATAAGGCGCCACACAAATTGGATAGATGACTGATGGTCGGTCCAGTTTATCGTACCACTTCCGGTCTTGGGTTGCGTGCTACAGTAATTAAAGGTGCTGTCGCGGTGCAAAACGCTGTAATCGAGGAGGGCCACGTGGCAACCGGAAATACATGGTTAGCCTGCAAATATAATGGATGCTTCAAGGGTACAAGGACGACGCGTGCGAAGATTGATTGTTTTGGAAATTATTGCTGTCCTGGTACGGACCCATTGATCACCGGGCGTACCAATTTCACTCCTCGCCTTTGAGAGTAATTAGGGCGCGAACGAGATTTAAGACTACCATTTCTGCCAGTTCGTTCCGGGTGCATGCTCGTCTCGAAAACTCAATGCGTCTTACCCGGGTAATAGGATGCATTAGGGTACCACAGTTCTCCAGGGAAAAGTAGGGAAAAGGCGATTTGCTTAATTTCGTTTGCGAATTGCTCAGTAAACCAAATTCACAAACTTGGAATCGAATTCATTTATCATGGATTCAAAACCGGAATTTTAAAATACGAATGGAAAATTTATGCTACGGAATGGGAATAAATTTCGTTTAGCTAGATTTTACACTGAAGAAATAAATACTCATTTTATTGAAAAAAAGAATATTCTCTAAATTATATTTTGCTAAACAATTTGTATAATGATAAACTTTTCAGTAATTACATTTTTTCAGAAAAAAGCGAGATTTTTTCCAGCACCCTTTGCATAAAAGTGCAACGAGACGCGTACTTAGGAGTGCATACCCGATAAGCATGTAAACATGTACGCATGAGCGAATATGCGCGGCCGTAAATTATTCCAGGCTAAATAGGGTTCCTAAGGGTGAATCACGCTTCCGTGAACTTTTAGTAGTATGTCTGGCTGGAACATTTTTTATTGTTTTCAGACAATGCAGTGTTCATAAAAGTAATTAATTTTCAATTCACATTGCAAATACAGTTACTTGAATTTATTTGAAAATGAAAAGAAGCTTCTGAAATGAATGTAATAATATCTGCCTTGGCGACAATAATCAGAATACTCGTACGACATTAAAGGAGAATCGTCTGAGATTCAATTATGGAATAAATGTTTGGAGTCCCACGAGAACAAAAGCACATTTTACAAAACCAGACAGTAATATGACAATGACAAACCGACAAAAGAAAATTTCACATTTCATAAGCTTTGCATCCTTTCGGAAATGTCTGTTATTTTCTCTAGTAATTTCAGGGTGATATCCAGGATGAGTCGGCGGACGCGAATCTGTCACGATTGCAAGTCACAAGACCATGAGAAAGCTCCGTTTCCGCTTTAGCATTAGAAAAATTATAAAAATGTTTGGCTGTATTTAAGAACTACTTATGTGCTGCTTCAAAGACACAAATGTGTGTCGAAAATTGATGCAACTTATTAAATAATATTTATTTTTGTTTACCTCTAATTAGAGAGCTTTTCATACTTCAATAAAATATTGTTCCATTCTGCATAATATTTCTAATAATAAAATATTTTATTAAATTCCCTGAATAATAATAAGTTAATCACTGTTTGTTGAAATCTATCAAGAATTTATTATACACCATGTAGATAACTGACATTCAGACATTATATCAATAATATATAAATAAGGAGACGTACTTAAATTACGTAACGGATTATAGGCCCTCTCTAAGACCGAGAATTTCCTTTTCAAAATTCCCTTATTTTTCCTTGTCCAATTTTTAATTTTCCTTGATCATTGATATTCAAATACCAGAAAATCTTGAAATACTTTTAACACAGAATCTTTTACAAAAGGAATAAAACAGTATTTCAGATACAAATTTAACATTCTCGAATTTATTGATTTATTTTAAACAAAAAAAAGTATTTTCGACTATAAAAGATAACTTTTCAACCAAAAACTTGAATTTTCAACAGAATGATTAAATTTTTAACATAATAGTTGAATCCTCAACCGAAAAATATAAATTTCTAACAAAAAGTGTCGTAGTTTGTATTTCAATCAGAAAACATTGAATTTAAACACACAAAAAAAGTTTCTTAAAACAAAAAAAACAAAAATGTATTTTCAACAAATAAAGATTTTCCACTAAAGGAAGAAAATGTCACATAAATTGTTGAACCTTCAAGCCATGAGATAAATTTTCTCCACAAGAATTGAATTTGCAAATAAAAAATATGGCTTCAGAAAAAAATTATTTTCCCACGAAACTGATGCATTTTTACCCAACAAAAATGAAATTTTAAACCAACAAAATTATTTTTTTTACAAAAAAAGGAGAATTTTCAACTGAAAAAGATCAATCTTAAAAAAATCGGAAAGCTGCTTTTTCAGTATAAATTTTTATTCTAAATAAAAAATAAAAGACTTTTCCACCAAACAGTTAAACTTTTAATCAAAGACATAAGACTTCAACCAAAAAAATAAATGTTTAACAGCGTTGTTTAAATTTTACCCAAGAAGTTGAATTTTCAATTTAAAAAGATTAATTTTCACAAAATAGTTCAACTTTCAGCTAAAGAGATGAATTTTCAACTAAAAATATAAATTAAAAAAACGACTTCTCAACAAAGTGATTCAACCACATCTTTTAAATGAAATAGTTGAATGAATTTATAAATTGAAAAGATAAATAAAATAAAAAAATATTTGAATTTTCTGTTCAAAAAGATTTTAGTTAACTTTTCACGATCAAAATATGAATTTTCAACCAAGAAATAAGTTTCTACGAAAAAAATGCATTTTCAATCCAAAAAGACGAATTTTTACCGAAAAAGGATGACTTTTTAACAAAATTTTTGAATTATCTACCCAATAGTTGCATTTTTATCCAAAAAGATGAAATTTCTCTTGAAAGAAAATAATTATTATTTAAACCAAAGGAACAAATAAAAGAATTTGAATTTCCAGCCAGAAAAGATGCCAGTTGACTTTGCAAGATCAAAATTGGAATTTTTTCACAAAAAATAAGTTTCTACGAACAAAATTGAATTTTTCATCCGAAAAGACGAATTTTTTCAACCAAAAGGAATACATTTTTAACGGAATAGTTGAATTTTTGAACAATTAGTTGAATTTTCCTCCAAGAAAGATGAAATTTGCACTTAAACAGACGAACTTTTAATAAAAAAATTAAATATTTACATTTTCAACAAAACAGTTGCATTTTCATCCAAGAAAGATGAAATTTCTCTTACAACAGATGAATTTTCAATTAAAAGAAAACAAGTTTTCAAAAAAATAGTTGAATTCTCATCCAGAAAATATTTCAGTCCTCTTCTCAACACCAAAATATTAAATTTAACCAAAAAGTACATTTTCTATAAAAAAGTTAAGGGGTCAACAAAACAGCAGAAGTTTCAACCAAAAAGTATGACTTTTGAACAAGATTGTTAAATTTTCAACCAAACAGTTACATTTTTGTCCCAGAAAAATGCAACTGTTTGTTTGAAAATTTAACAATCTTGTTAAGAAGTCATACTTTTGGTTGAAAATTCTAATGTTTTGTTGTAAATTTAACTATTCTGTAGAAAATTTACTTTTTCTATAATTTGCAAAAAAGTGCCAGGTTTTCCACCTCTTTTTGGTGTAAAAAGTGACCTATTTTTGGTCAATGACGTGCCGCATGCGCAGTGCCGACATTTCCGGGCAACAGTGAAAGAAGTGGACGGACACAGTGGAAAAAGTAAATGGACGCAGTGACAAAAGTGAGGCACAGTGAAAAAAGTAAATAAAGTGCAAACTACTTTGTGTTACTCCGGATGTGTTCGTGCTGCCTCGGGTGGGCTTGTGCATCGTGCGCAGCCAACTTCATTCTATTTTCCGACTCCGTCCCTAACCTAAAACACCGTCAGTTTCTCCGAAAATACGGTGTTATTGTTGCGTCATTCGACAAAAAATCGCCTTCTTTTTACACAAGAAACAGGTAAACAAAAACTAGCACTTTTTAAACAAATTATAGAAAAAGTATCGTGTCCCACACATTAAAAAAGCGACGATTTTTCAACTTTTAGCACAATATACTATTTTGTTTAAAATTCATATTCTGGTGTTAAGGAATGAACTGTAAAGCTCTTCTGGATGAACGTTCAACTTTTTGAAAAATTTTCATTTTTTTATTAAAAATTCGTCTGTTTTAGTGCAAATTTCATCTTTCTTGGATAACAATTCAACTATTTGTTCAAGAATTCAACTATTCCATTAAAAAGACAAATTTTCAGAAAAAATATTTTTCATCCAAAAAATATTTTAGTTGACTTATGAGCAACAAAGTATGAATTTTAAACAAAGGTTCAATATTACACAAAAAGAGTTGAATTTTTCGGCCAAAAAGAAGAATTTTTAACAAAACAGTTGAATTTGCAAAACAAAATTATGTCTTTTCTATAAAATTGTTGAATTTTCAACTAAATAATCAATTTTATAACTAAAAAGGTAATCCGCAGAAGAAAGTTCTCGCAAATTTGCAAAAATTACATACATGAGTGAAGAGTCCCCCCCCCCCACCCGAACCAAATCGTAACAAATTTTATCGCCCCCCCCCCCACCTTGAGGCGTTACTTAATTTAAGTACGGTCCCTCAGTATGAATAAAAGATAAAATTAAAGCATGGAATCAAAGTGATTTTAATTAGCATTCTTCATTCTACAATTTTCTATTGTATTTCCATTATTTGTTCTACATATCTGCAGTCAGACGAAAGTTCCAATACCAACAATTATTTGATGAATAACGAAAGTTCATTAGAGCTTAACCTAGTTTTTTAAAACGTGTGCCAAACTGGTTCAAGCAAATAAGTTCAGATTCGTAATCAGCGAGAAAAAACTAGGGAATACTAGGTTTCACCAATATCCATTAAGTTATATGGATGTTATTTAGACTGCGCACATATGCGTTATTACCAGTTATGTCACGGTTTTTTTTCCAGCATATATGCGACATTACCAATTCACTGGTTGATACTCAATTCTCGGTTTTGACTTGTTGAAACATTTCGTTTCTCTACTATCATTCCACGGAATACATGCATAGGTACTCAGCTATCGATCAGGTTCATATCGCACACGTGCTCCGCTAGGCACCTCCCAACCAATGTTCCATTAGAGCTAGGAAATGAGATTACCACGGTTGCAATGAATCTCATCCGCTACAGGTGGAATCACTAGACTTCAGTTCTGATTTTTGAGAACTGAAAATTCGATAGTTCTTATTTCTTGCTACTGAAATAATTGAAAAATATTCTTTTACAATATCTTTTAATGAATTTTTAATCAAATACAATTACTTTTTTGTTAGAAAAGTACTCAAAAAGTACTCAAAAGCGACTATAGAAAGATTTTGTTATGAAGAATTATCAATGAAAAATATTTGTTTGTTGGTGAAAAACATATCACACATTCTCAATCAATTAGAATCACTTTTTTGACACAAAAGTACTAAAAAAGCGTCAAAAAGTAATCACAAGTGGTGATAACAAGCATTTGTCATGAACAATTATTTATTTTTCAATGGAGAAAGACGATTAATACATGATAAATAAAATATATACACTTATTTGGAACAAAAACTTCGAAATATCAGCGTAGTTCTACTATACGGTACGCTCAGGTGCCTCTATGAAGGAAAAGTGCACTTTCCAAGGTCATATCTCGTGACCTATTAGGGCTCAGACGGTATTTTTTAAATCACGCTCAGTCGGTTCCACTTTGATTTGTTTTGTATAAAATTTGTAACTTTTTGAACGGTTTTCGAAAAAAAAACCGGTTTGGCAATTGATCTGTTCTAGCATTTTCGATATGTTCAAAGGGACCTCTTAACGAAACTTTCTCATCAAAAATATTCCACGTGGGATTTTTTCAGGAATTTCACTCATTATTTTTACTTAATGCCTTGACTACAAGCCCGAGTTTGAGAATTAGGACTTTCGTTCATGTGCATTCAAAATTCCGTGAAATATTTTGAAATTTTGCGAGATTTCTTGAATTATTTCAAACCTTTTCAATATTCAATATTCAATAGTCTTTACAGATGTTACAATCCGTTTAAATCCTATGAAATCCTTTCAAATGTTTGCAAATCTTCGGAAATCTCCTGATATCTTTTCAAACCTCTTCAAATCGCTTCAAATCTTCGGAATTTCATTAAAGTTCCCTGATGTCCAGCAAGATTAGTTAAAATACTTCGATATCGCATGGGAAACTTTAAAATCCTTCGAAATCCAGTTAGTTATTTTGGAATCTCTTAAAAGCCCCTTTTTAATACTTTTTTGAGCCTATTCAATTCCATTCAGTAGCAGTAGTTATGTTCAAAGTGGTAGCGTGCTCGGTTGGCTGGACGGTATCCTGTTTTTTTCTTCAGTTTAATTTCGACCTTTGGGCCTTTCAAAATCCTTGGAAATCCCTTAAAATCTCTGAAATCTGTTAAAATCCTTAAGGTTCCCTTCAAAATTCATTAAAATCTTTTAAGTTCGTAGGAATCTTTCCGCATCTCTTAAAATCCCTTGAAATATATTAAAATCTTTTAAAAACCATTACAAATCCTCGAAAGTCTTCAAGATCCTTCATGATATTCAAAAATCCTTTACATTTCCTAGAATTTTGCTGAAAATCGTTTAAAATCCTTCAAATTCCGTGAAAATGTTTACAATTTTATGCGATCTCTTGAAATGTTTTAAATTCCTTTAAAATTGATTAGAGCATTCATGATCTGTGCAAATATTTCCGAATCTCTTGAAATCTCTTGAAAGATATTAAAAGCCATTGAAATTTTTCGGAATATTTTCGAATCGTTTGAAATCTTTGAAAATCTTCTAAAATCCTCTGTAATTTTTCGGAAATTACAAAATCTCCTTAAATCCTTTCAAATCTTGCAAATCCCATTAGAGTACTCTGTTATCCTACAAAATTTGTAAAAGTACTTCAAATTCATGTAAAGTTGTACGAGGTGATTTTTTCAGTCTTTTGAAATCTTTTAGAATCATTTGAAATTTGTGAAACCTTTTGTAATCTTTTCGAATCATTTGAAATACCTTAAAACTTTTGAAATGTCTGGAAATATTTCGAAGTTCCCTGAGATCTCATGAACTGTCTAAAAAACATTGGAAATCGCGTTCACGGTGAAATTTACTGATATATTTTTGACAAATATGAGGGTGGGGGGGGGGGGTCACAATTTTTATGAATCCTCACAGTAGGGAGTCCTTGTTTTTTTTTGCAAGTCCAATGTTGTCTAAAACGTATTTCCCATAAGAAAAAAATACATTTTTGTAAATTTCATTCAGAATCGTCAATATCAGGTGAATCGAGTTAAAACTTAACATTTCTCTTTGCAATTACCCATAGAATACAATTCTCACTTTTTATAAACTTTTCACTTAGAACGAGGTGATAACTAATGAAATTCAACAAATATAATTGTTCAAATAAATTGTTATTGTTCATAACTATCTGATCCTACAATAATGCTAGATAGTTGCGGTTTTTAATGACATTTTTAACTTTCTATCCGATTATTACTTGGTGAGATAATAATAATTGCAAGTTAACAATGACACTTGTTTAAACAATTGATTATTCTTTATGACTATGTTTTCTTAGAATAATGCTAGAGAGTGGCATGGTTTTTGAAAATATTCAGCTTTTTTATAACTTTTTAGTTAGGACAAAATATTAAACATTGATAGTGATATTTATTTGAACAAAAAGTCTCTCAGTAACTACTTCAAACAAAATTTTCATTTAATATGATCCATGTGGAAAAATTTAAGTATATTTCAAATATCTGTTTCATTTCAGGAAAATATATCTACAAAAAGTAAAGAGATTGTTTGGAAAAAGATTATCTCTAGTGTTTATTTATTATTTGCTCATACCTGAAAAGCATAGTTATAAACCGTAATTGATTGTTTGAACAATTATTTTTATTAACTTGCAATAATTATTACCTCACTAAGTGAAAAGTGAATAAAACCGAAAAATTTCAGAAAAAACTCTAACTATCGTTTCTTCATGCGTCCTACTCTAGTATAACGTGATTCACGTAAACAATAATAATTTTTATATTAGTTTTAAGCTGTGTACTAACTAATTAGGGTTCGCTAATTCCGAAAAAGCGATTTACGGAAAAACAACCTAACCCGGGTTAGGTTGTTTTTTCACCCAACGCTTCATATATTGTTTAAACAATTATTTTTGTTGGCTTAAAATAGTTATTACCTCATTTAAACTTCATTCTGAGAGAAAATTGCTCGAAACAATAAGAAATTGTGATCTGATTAGCAGTGGGAAGTAGTCTTTTTCGTATTACATACAATTGGTTTTTATAAAACCGCCAAAGAAATCATAGGGCTAGAAACTCGCAATACTCATTTTTTCACTTGTGGGTTTTTTGGGACCCTATTAAATAGACTTATGAGGCTGATATTCGAAACTTCATTATGAATTTGTATTTTATAGCTAATCGTTAATATTCTTACATAATATTGATGATACTGAATAAAACTTACAGGAACGTCTTTTTCCTTCATGAGCAATATGTGTTAAACTGCATGGGGCTTGCGGAATCTCTGGATAGCAATTTTTTCAACGCATTAATTTTTTCTTGCATTCAAACCAATTTGGGGGCGATATGCATCGAAATTTAAAAAAAATCCAATGCATTTTTGGACCACCCTAATAGAAGCATACGTTGCGAGCAGGTCACTGGTAACGTGCAAGACTGTATCAGAATTCGGATGGTAAGTGTTTGTACAGGTATGTAGCTACATTATATTCTAGCACGGTTGGTGATGACGCATTATCTAGTTGCGGAATTACTGCTAAATTCGTCGACGCTTTTGGTATATTTGCAAAACACTCATCTCGAGAGAGTGTTCGCACACAGAAGTATGTACATTTCTAGTGAATTGTTTCAATCGGAATACCCACCGCAATTTGACATTCGCAGACCGAATTAATTGTGTTTTCACTACAGATTATTCTAGGACGCTATTATACTAATAGAGTAATGGCAATTCAATTAATATAACTAATAATGCTCCTAATTAAACAAAATATCCCTTTACTCGGAATTCAATTGTGAGGGATCACGCAAATTAAAGGAAAAGGAGGATGTTGGAATGTCGAGAACTAGGTGAAGTCAGTTATGAGGAAATTTGAATATTTTAAATAGGGTTTATTAGACCAACCTACAATAATGTACTCGCAGTTTAGGTGATCTCTCAAAAGCCCGAACCGGGCGGCGCAGCCAAGAGCGAGCGAGCGATGTGGTTTTGGCACCCGGGCGATGAATACAAGATACCGGGAGTGTATGATGGACAAGACCGGAAGTCGTGCTTCAGGATTAGTGATGTCGTGTGAAAAGACACAAAGGGTTGAGCACTTGTCAACTTGATTTGAGTGCAGGTAGCACAAGAATGAGATTTGAGGACGCGGATTTGGGTATTAGAAGTAGGAAGTTAGTCCCCTACCCAATCCTAGTTCTAGGCTTACAGGTTCGTATGTTAGCGGGCTGCTTGTAACTTTGTTACAACCTCCCCCTCTCGGTTTGGAACGAGGTTACTTGTTTTAAAAAATTCCTCGCATCTATCCTTTTTCCTCCTTGATCATCTGGTTGTCTTCTTCTTCTATCAATTATTTTGCCTCAACAAATATTTTCAAAATGTCCGCATATCTTTTGTTTGTTTCCACCCAACCACCTTTGATGTATTTGGTTTTCGTCGAATCCGGAACCGTGTGACAATTTTTTATCCGATTCGAAATTTCGTTGCAATAGGTGTCATGAAAAATATAAATTTCCACTGGAACCATCCTCTCGCAGTGACGACATTTCCACACCTTGATGTCTTCCATCCTTTTCTTCCTGAAACAAATTAAAGAAAATTCCTACCACTCAAAAAATAATTTAAAAAAATAAAAAACAAAATGAATTGCTAATTTTCTCTCAAATCGGACTTCTATCATGTTTCAATTTAATTTCAATTTTAAAGTCTCGATTTTCACTAATTTTTAGCTATTAATTTTTTATTTTAATCTTCTCTATCCCGATCGATATCTTCTTCCGCTATTCCGCGCTCCTTGGTAACTCCTGCTGAAGAGTAACTTGTATCTAAATTCTACTTCATTTTGATCGAAATCCTATCTTGGCCTCTTATAGTTGTATTTACTTTATTTTCTTTGCCGTTATTAATGTTTCATTCAATTGATTGAATATAACAGTGATTAAAAAATACAAAGAAAAATAAAAACCAACAGAAAAAATTATAATTGTTGTCTGTTGTGTTTGTGAAAGGTATGAAATGAATTGTTCTGTAATGTATGTGATTAAGTATGGGAAGAAAATTGTATTTAATTCAGACATCGGTGTCCCATTCTGTAGAAGAGTCTTCTTTTTCTACTTTGATTGGCTCTAATATTTTCTTATTCACCTCCACCATTTTTTGAATTTCTTTCACTTCCTTTCTTCTCCTTGCTTTCTCCTGCCAATCTTCCCTTCTTTTTCTTCTCTCTTTCTTTAACTTTTCTTCTCTTATTCTTGCCGCCTCCTCTGTATATCTTTGCTCTCTATACTTCAACAGTTTCCGCATTTTCTGTAATTCTTTCTCTTCCCTTTGTCTTTCTTGCTGTATTTTTATTTTTTCGAAAACCATCTCTAGTGTTTCCTCCTCTTCTTTTTCTTGTATTTTCTTTTCTTCCAGCCTTCTCTTCACCTCTTCCATAGTCACCAGGCCATATAGTTTGACCTTTTCTGCTGCTAGTTCCTGAAGTTTGGGAACTCCTTTCCTCGTTCCGTATTCGTCAAATATCCCTACTTTTTCTTCCAATAACTTCCTGCTTCTTACCTTTCGAAATTCCTCTCTCTTTTCTTTCTCTACTCTATCTCTCTTTCTTTTGTCTTCCTCTTCTCTTCTTTTTCTTCTTTTCTCTTCTTGATTTTCAGCAAGAGAAGGTTGGCACTTATGATTAATCAATTTTTCTTGCCCTATCAATTCCTCTAAACACTCCTTGCACTTGACTGCCGTTCTTGAACTCATTTTTCTGTAAATAAATGTTTTTTATGTCTTTGTTGTTGTTTGTAGGTGTGTTTCTGTCATTTTTATCAGTATCAGTGGTGTGAAAATTCAATTTATTTACATGCATGCCATTTAACTGAAAAACAATTTCAAATCTATTTTCTAATGTTGAATTTCTTAATATCTTTAACGTTCCAATTACCTAATGATTCTCCATTCTTTGTCATTATTTCGTAAATTGTTGGTGAAATTTTTGCTTTAATAAAAAATGGGGCTTCGAAATTTTTATTTAATTTTTTAGCTATTCCTTCCCCTTTATTTGATAAAATTCTATTACTTTTTAGAACTTGCTCGCCAATTTCAAAACTTATGGGACTACGTCTGAGATTGTAATATCTAGATTGCGTTTCATTTGCGGTATCTAAATTTTTAACTACTTTTTCTCTAATTATTTTTAATTTTCGCATTCTATCAGCCCATTTTTCTGACTCTTTAAATTCAATTTTGCCTTTGTTACCTAAATCTTTATTTAACGCTTGAATTGGTTGGAGTTCTCTACCTGAATTTGAAAAAGCTAGTGTGAAACCTGTTGGAGAATGTTTACTTGTACTTAATGCAAATTGTAAATCATCTAAATTTGCATCCCATGTTTCATGGTCTTTTTCTAAATACGCTTTTATCGCTGTTTTAATTGACCTGTTGCATCTTTCGGTTGGATTTGCTTGTGCATGATATTTAGGAGTTTTTTAATGTCTTATACCAAATATTTTAGTTAAATTAATCATTGATTTATTTATCTATTCTTTGCCGTTATCTGTAAATAAAATTCTAGAAGTTCCCCATTTTGAAATTATACGTTTGTGAAATTCTTTTTCAATTGTTGATGCTAATTTATTCTTAACTGGAATTATTTCTACCCATTTAGTAAACATATCAACGAAAACTAGAATATATTGATTTCTTGACTTTGTCATCGGTAGTGGGCCCATCATATCAGATGCTACCACTGTCCACGGTTCTTCAATTATTCTCTTTCCCATTAAACCTATTGGATTATGTAGCTTTGGTTTTATTCTCTGGCAAATTTCGCATTCTTCAACATATTTTAATGTTCCAGAATACATTCCGGGCCAAAAATAATTTTCGGAAATTTTTTCATAAGTTCTTTCCATACCTAAATGACCTGCTTGTTTATTATCGTGATTTTCAACTAAAACTTGTTCTCGTAATTATTTTGGTATCGTTAATTTTCTTGGATTGCTATCTGAATTTAAGCATGATTTTAAAGGGTTGGGTCTATAAAAATATAATTGATTATCGCGTATTCTCCGATTTTGATTTTCTTCTGGCTTATTTTCAACATCTAACATTTTACTCTTGTAACAATCATCCTCGATTTCTTAAAAATCTTTTTCGTTATTTTCTACGGTGCGTGATAATATACTAGAAACTTTCATTATATTTTCATTCGACCTTGATAACGCATCTGAGATAGAGTTCAAACTTTCTTTTCTATACATTATTTCATAATCGTACTCTAATAATTCCAAAGCCCATCTTGCTAATTGACCAGTTGGATTTTTTAATTTATGAAGCCATTTTAAAGCAATGTGATGTGTAATAAGGTTAAATGAATATCCCTCTAAATTGGGTCTAAACTTTCTTATTGCCCAGACTACTGCTAAACATTCTTTTTCTGAAGCAGAGTATTTACGTTCTGCGCCATTAAGACCTCTACTTGCAAACGCTATAACGACATTTTCACCATTTATATTTTGCGTAAATACGGCTTCTGATCCTGTATCGCTAGCATCGGTTTCAAGATGGATTTGACTTCCAAAATCATGGCAGGCAAGAATTGGTGCTGTTGTTAGTAAGTGTTCAATAGCCGTAAATGCCTGTTCCCGCTTGTCACTCCATTCCCACTTTACTTCCTATTTTAATAGCTTTTGGAGAGATTCTATTATTCCTGCAAATTTCGGAATAAATTTTCTATACCATGAAGCCATTTCTAGTAATCTCTGAATTTGTTTAACCGCCTTTCGTCTTGGGAAATTTAAAACAGGTTCGATTTTATCTTCATCTACTTGTAATCTTTTTTCATTAACCTTAAATCCTAAATATTTTATTTCGGAACAACCAAATTCACATTTGTCCAAACCAATTGTTGAACCCGTATTCTTGATATTATCTAACAATATCTGGTGATACGCCGACCGAAGATCAATTTTGAACATGTATTTTGGCGACCGTAATGTCTCTAAAATTTCCGACATTATAGGAATTGGGTACAAGCCCTTCTTGGTTATTTTATTTACTTCTCCAAAATCTAAACTAAATCTATATTTTCCATTAGGTTTCTTCATCATTACTATTGGATTTGACCAGTCACTATTGGATGGTTCTATTATTTCTTCTTCTAAAAGTCTATCAACTTCCTCATACATAAATTCTCTCATTTTTGGTGATACATAATGATATTTTTGTGTAATTGGCTCATGTCCCTGAACATCTATTTTATGGCTAGTTAAATGTGTTGGTTTTAATTCTGTCCCCTGATTACTACTTTTCTTTTAATTAGTTTCTCTAATCGCACTTGCTGTGCCTCATTTAATTATAATATTCCTTCAGAAATTTCCTCGGGAAATTCTAAATTTTTCTTTCTGTCTATTTTCACGCGTGTAATATTATTATTTAATACCGCATTATTTTTAAAATTATACCAATTACTTTTTCTAATAGCGAATGATTTTCCTACTATTCATCTACTTTTCTATCTTTATTTTTCGAATGTGAATTCGTATTTATTTTACTCTTGCTCTTTATTTTATTCTTTTCCTAGTTTGTTTTTTGCCTAATCTCTCTTTATTTTGACTAGCCTGCTTATCTAATCTATCGACGCCCACGCTGGCTCGTGCCAGTATGTCAAGTGATTCTGATGGTCTCTGATTTCGTTGATTATTATCCGTCTTTAATAACCACCGCTTGCGTTTCCCTGATCTATCCTATACCAACAATCACAACGAGAGTGGCCTACTTTCCTGCAAGTGTAGCATGTAATTGGTTCTCGCGACCTATAGTTTGAATTTCGGTTTCCTGAATTTGGATCCATGAAATCCTGTGCACTTGGATTCATTTAACCTTTTTTACTATTCCTACTATTTTCATAATTTGAATGCTTTGTATTTTTGTTCTGTCCTTTAGTATCTTTTTTGTCTTCTAACTTATTAGTGTTCTCTTCCGCGTTATATAAAAGTGCTGCTAATTGCGGAGACTTATTTGTTTGTTGTGTCTGTGTGTTTCCTAATAGCTGAATAATCGCATTTGATAATTCTCTAGCTGGGTTCTGATTTCTGAAGCTATTACAATTATTATTGAATCGCGAATTTTTTCGGAATCCTGGATTATTTTGATAATTATTATTATTTTCAAATTTTGGATTGAAAAGTCTGGGATTTCCATTCGGAAATCTCGGTTAGAATATTGTGGTTTGTTTTGTTGGTTTTGATTACTCGGTATGAACGGTTTTTGATGATTTTGATCATAATTTTGTTTTTTATCTTTTTGTTGATTCTTGTTTTTGAATTTATGTTGATTCTCTTCATTTCCTGTATTTTTTATGTTTTTATCATTTTTACTATCCTCTTTCTCTAAAATGCTTAGTTGTTGACCTCTCATTTTAGACTTTGCCAATTCTGCTTCCCATTCACGTCCTAAAATTTCCAATTCTGAAAAATTTGAAAAAGCATTTCGCGCGATATAAAGTTTACATTCAATTCTCAAATTTTCATAAGCTGAGGAGAATAACGTGTATAGATAATTGAATCCAACAATTTGAGTAACTAAAAGTACTTTTAATTGAAGATAACGGGAGCGAGCTTCATCATAGCAACATGGCAGCGAGGGCACGTACCCGTACAGACTCGCTGATCTGAGTGCCTTTCAAGCTCTACGGTGATATCATTTGCTTATACTTTCGACGAAAAGCGTCGAACGAAATACGTGTCATTAACTGACCGGCACAAAGTATCAGAAATTAAATGAGTGCCTGCTCGTAATATTCTATAATGTACTCTAGAATTATAAGTAGGAATATTTGTAAATAAGTATTTAAAATGTCGCCACATAAGCTTTTCGCAAATCTTGTTCTTTTTTTCTGATTACAAAATTTCATTTTATTTTTAATTATTTCAGTATATCTTCCATTTAAATATGCATCTTTAACATCTCCAATAAAATGGTCTACATTTTGCCAATTATCTCTATTAACCTGAAACCAACTTAAAGCTTCTTCTTCAAAAACAGCAACTAAATTTTCTAAAATATCAATTTCGCTAATTCTATAAGCTCGTTTTAATCTAAGTGAACTATTCAAAGAATAAGTAGGACTGTTTTCTGTATTATTTTTAATTTTTAGGGGCCCGTTAGATATTATTTGGAATGGCGTTTGAATAATTCCAAATGGAAAATGGGTTGCTTGAATTTCATGTGTATTATTTTCATTCGTCTCCTCTATTTCCCTATCGCTCTCTCTAATTCTATCCATTCCACTTTGTCGTTCTGTTTCAAATTGAGGCAAGATTGATCTTCTTATAATTTATTGCTTTCGCACGGTCTCTTGGTAATGAGTATCTGTCCCCTTGACCGCTACTTCTATTATTTATTAGTAGAGTATTATGTGCGCGCGCAAGCGCGCGCTAATTTTTGTGTTCATTTTTCTCATTTACTCAATTTTCAAATAACTATTTATTTCTTACAAGTTTTTGACTACTTAAATTCTTGCTGAAATTAGATTCTGAAAGAATGTGTTCAGTCAATCCATGTAACTTGGAATTATTTCATTTACGATTACTATTATTACCTGTAAGAAGCGAGACATCATTTGAACATTTAAAGTGCACGACTTGACCAACATAATAAATCCGGAAACAATTAAATCAATGATAACTAATATAATTATGAATTTAAATACCAATAATGTGTCTTTGAACATTTTTCCTGTTATCAATAAATGGCGATATGAGAAAATTCACCAAATAAATCATGTAGGAAGTCAGCGTGAAGGTACCATATTTATAAATAACGCATTAAAATATATTGATAAATCATTGAAATATATTCCTGCTTCACTTTTAGGTTATCTAATGTAATATTGTGAAAAAACTGAATTTATGTACAATGTCATTGGCCGATACATTCACGGCCATTTTTGTGAATCAGGGCATCAACGTACTACATCGCAAAATCATTAAAACATTAATACCAGCCCCCTGGCACTTTCATGGAGGCCTGTATTATAAAAGTTGGCTGAAAGGTGGATCACGGCCACCAGGCGAAATCGTGGCGCTGATTACCTATAGGGCCGACTCACTTCAAAATACATGGCAAAAATGCAAATATTTATGTTTTTTTTTAAATCTGAACCGCTTTTGCGTGTTTTTTTAATGCAAAAAAGAAGTTAAATGTTTTTGGAATATACTAGTATAAAATACATAACGAAAAAAGTGAAATATGTTAAGTTTCTGAGTGATTAAATGTGTGAAACCAATACGAAATAATTTTCAAAGATAATACATTTAATATAATAAATTTAAACAAAGTAATAACAATGAAATTGTTATTAATTAAATAATTAATTAATTTAGGAACTTTAGTGTCACGATTTTAAATTAAAATAAAAAGGTTTTTTGCGTCGTAAAAATTCATGTACCTAATTTAATATTAAAACATTTCATTTTAAAACAGTATAAAGTAACTTAACAAATTATTTTGAATTATAAAAATGGCAATAATCAAAAGGTATGTATATGGGATTATTAAAAAGGCAATTTTTAAATTATAAAAGTATAATTCTTATGAATCTTATATGTAATATAAAATTTCAATAAATAAAATGAATGCAACAAGCATTTCAAAAAATTATAACTTTCTGTAAAACACAACAGTAATAATATGTAATTTTATGTACAAAAAAAACGTTTATATTTTCTTTAGATTAGTTAAATTCTTCAAATTAGTTAAATTTTCAAAATGTATGCTGTAATTCTGTAATCTTACGTAGAATAAAACTTTGACATTTTCTTTGGCTTAGAGCTTTCTTTTTTTTTGATCAGCTATAATAAAAAAATATTTTCACCACAAATAAGTATAGCGCGTTCTCAAATTTAAATAATTGCCAATATAAAATAGTGTGCCAAGAGAATATGATGAATTATTGATACTCATATACAAATTATTTGCATTATTTTTTGAAATTTTACAAATTTTAAATAGAAAATATATTTTTTGGAGCTTATTATCTAGTTCTTTAAATTATTATTTGTTTAAAAACTATTAATTTTATGCCACGAATTCATGTTTAAGCTCTGGCGGAATTTTTATTTCAAAGTACATAATAAAAAAAAGCAATATATACAGTGGTCCAAAAATTCGACTTTCGATTTTTGGTGATAAAACCCCCCCATTTTGTTCGTTTTCCGGAAAAGGAAATTCCGTAATTTTTTGTTGTTTTCAACTTTAACGTTAACCCGGGCTTTTGAAATTAACATGGGGTTTTAAATGGGAAAAGCTCAATTTTCAAAAAAATGTAAAAAGAAGTACTTGTTATACATTTTTTGTCAAGTAAAGTATTGCCACCTCTTGAGGAGTATTTAAGGAATAATTTCCACCCAATAGCTTTTGATTTTGACATACCTGAACCCCTTTAATTGTGCCCGGAAAATGCCCCAAAAAATGCAAAATAGCAGTTTTCTATCAAATTCATGCTAAAGACGGTATTTTAAAAAAAAATTTCAACATGAATTATTTTTAATCGATAAGTGACTAGTTTTAAAGTATATTTTAAATAATTGTAAATTGTTTAAACAATTAGTATTTGTTTAAACAATTTTTTCCCCTGTAAATCGTGAAAAGTTATTATCTTTCGAAATAAATCGTACAAAGTTGATGAATGTCAAGAGTAGTAGTTCTTGTTTAACTTATTTGGTAATTATTTTAACAATTTTCATTTGTTTAAACAATTTTTTCTCCCTAAAATCGTAAAAAGTTATTAATTTCTGAAAATGATGACACAATTAGAGAATGTTGAAAGCAATGCATTTTTGAAGGATGTTTGGTAATTATTAAAACAATTTTGATTTGTTTAAACATTTTTTACCCCCTGTAAAGCGTGACAAATAAATTATTACTTTCTGGAATTAATAACACAATTGAAGGAATTTAAGAGTAATATTTTTTTTCTACAGAATATTTAGCAATTTTTAAAATAATTTCTATTTGTTTGAACAATTTTTGTTTGTTTAAAATTTTTTTTCTCTAAAAATCGAGAAAATTTATTCTTTTTAGCAATTAATGACACAATTAACGAATTTTAAGAATAATATTTTTTTGCTTAAGATTTTGCAGTCTGTTATGAGTAGTTCAAATGAATTTCGGGTAATGAGCATCAACAAACATTTTTAAACAAACAAAAATTGTTCAAACAAATAAAAATTATTTTAAAAATTGCTAAATATTCTGTAGAAAAAGATATTACTCTTAAATTCCTTTAATTGTGTCATTAATTCCAGAAAGTAATAATTTTTTACGCTTTACAGGGGGAAAAATTGTTTAAACAAATCAAAATTGTTTAAATAATTACCAAACATCCTTAAAAAATGTATTGCTTTCAACACTCGTTAATTGTGTCATTATTTTCAGAAAATAATAACTTTTTACGATTTTTGGGAGAAAAATTTGTTTAAACAAATGAAAATTGTTTAAATAATCACCAAATAAGTTAAACAAGAACTACTACTCTTGAAATTCATCAACTTCGTACGATTTATTCCGAAGCATACAAATTTTTGACGATTTACGGGGGAAAAAAATTGCTTAAACAATTTATAATTATTTAAATATACTTTAAAACTCGTCACTTATCCATTAAAAATAATTAATAATTCATCACTGATCATTTTCGGCAAAAAAAAACGAAAAAAGGACTAACAAACTACCAGAAAATATAAAAAAACTTCGAATGTTGACAATTTTGCCATGTATTTTCAAGAAAGTCGGCCCTATAGGTAATCAGCGCTACGCTCGGGCAATTTAAGTACTAACGCGCAGGGCAGTCAAATGTGTGCCCATTTTTAGTTTTTAGTGCCAGGGAGCTGATTAATACCTATAATGTTTAAGGTTACATTCCGATCCGATACTCAGTTCACGCAATATAAAAATCATCACACATGTATTTGCAATGGAATGTTCAAATAATTACATTTATATATTATATATACATATATAGTCATATTTTTTAATTTTAACTTTCCTTTCTGAAAATATGATTTATTAATTAACTTTCACACTAATTGAAAAAAAATTTTTAGTAGAAAAATAACAGTGTATCATATAAATTGCTAAATAATTAAAACATATGTACATATAATTTTGAAAGTTGATTTAAATACTCATTTCACGGCCCTCTTTGTATACCAATGCATCAAAAAACATTATTTTTCGATCCGAAACTTATTTAACAAAATAAAAATCATTAAGCAATCACTTGCATTCAACCGTTCAATTAATTAAAGAATAAAACAACAACATAAGAAAACCCATCGCTGAATAATTAAGACATAATCTGAATATAATTGTGAAAATTGAATTCATATACATGCCTCCCTTTTTTCACGGTTATCTCAGCGACAGATTAAGTCTCACTTCTGCATGTTTCAGGAATCTGAATTTAAAAAATTGAAACTTTGAAAAATTAAAGCTTGGAATCTCCTCTTTAAAATGCGTCTAATAATATAATTAAATATTCACCTGTTCTCCAATCGTAATGAAAAATGTGGAAGCATGCGTCGAATTCACACCTATTGTTAATAACGTGCGGAAAACAACAGACGAAAGAATGCAGTCACTATTTGACCGTCAGATTTTTGTCTAAATTTTAAGCTTTAATTTAGAGAATCTTAAATTTTTCCCATTTCCTTCTCTGAAGCATGCAGAAAGTTTTATTTGATAATCGAGAATTGGTCACAATAATTTTTATAATTACATTACAGAGATATGTATTAAACACAAATAAGCTTTGATTATACAGATTATAGCAAATATCAAATTACATATCCTTAATGTAAATAAAGCATTCATGTAACTAATAAAAAAAAGTGAAATTCAATATCTATGTATTTGAATAGATGGATAGATAAACGTTTATTTTTCAGCCTACTAGCCTTAAAAAATGGACTTGCTTACACTTCCATTTTAACAGAATTTTCTTAAAACTAACCCTTCAAAACTAACATCCATCCATTCCCTATCTCTAAGCCGCACGCTCTTATCGCCTTGACTTCCTCGCTTCGCCTCACCTCGCTCGCATGTTTCTACTTTTTCGCATTGCCTCGCTTGCCAACCTCTGTTTTCGCTCTAATACCTACTACTTATCTACTATTTACAATATTTAAATCTTACTTATATCTAGTGCATCCTTCACACTTCATCCATCTGCAGCTCTCTCATTCTAAAATACCTTTCCCTCTCAGCCTTCCTCTTCCCACCCCCTCTCCTAATCTCCTTCTTTCACCAACACTTCCTAACTAGCCAACTTCCCCCCTCTTCCAAAAATTTCTCTTCATATCTACACGCCATGCTCCATGCTGGAATACCTACACTCGCTCTTCCCGTCTCCCTCCTAAGAATATACTTAGGCGTGTTCCTTGCCAACCCCAGGGTCCACTTTACATACCTCTCCTGCGTTCTATTTACCTCTTCACTTTGCTTCCACCCCACACCTCTACTCCATACAATAGCACACTCCTCACGAGCGAATCAAACAATTTCATTCTCCATCCACAATCATCTGCGAATAGCTTCCTTCCCAGCTCCCACACCTGCCTCATCACCACATTTGCCCTACTCACTCTCTCTCTTATGTGACCATCCACTCCCCCATTCCTCCGAAACACGAAGCCCAAGTACACAAACTTTTTCACCTCCTGCACCCCCTTTTCCTTCCACTTCTACTCTGCTCCCTTATCCCTCCCCCTCCTTTTCTAAACACCATAACCTTGGACTTTTCCGCATTCAGCTCTATCCCCTTCTTATCCAGGTATCTTCTCAACCTCTTCATCATCTCCTTTAAGGCCTCCTCGCTATTTGCCAGCAACACTATGTCATCTGCATACATCAGTGATCAAATTCTAACCCTCCTATCCTGACTCCTCCAACCACCCCGGCTTCCAGCTTACTTTCCATAGCCGCAATTAAAATCGCAAAAAGTGTTGGGCTGAGTGGCCACTCTTGCCTTAACCCCCTATCCAACCAGAATCCCTCCCAAATCTCCTCCCCTCCTCTTACCTTGTCTTTGGTCTCTTCATATATCTCCCTTACCCTCTCAAATAGGCCTCTCTCTATTCCCCTATCCTCCATCGCCTCCCACAACCTCCCCCTATCCACCGACAGAAACGCGCCATTGAGATCCACAAAAAACTCGTACACTCATGTCCCCTTCTTCGCTAATTCTCTACCCACCACGTGCTGCAGAACATAGATATTGTCGATAGTACTCTTACTCGCCCTAAATCCCCCCTGTGTCTCCGGCAATATTCCTTTCTCCTGGACATCCTTCCGTAGTCTCTCTGCCACAACCATTGCGTATACTTTATACGCCGTGTTCATAAGCGTAATCCCTCTATAATTTTCCTGTCTATCTCTATTGCCCTTCTTATACAGTGGCACTATTAACCCTTCTCTCCACCCTTCTGGGTTTCCCTCACCCTTCCATACTTTCTTCACTACCTCCTTCAGCCTCTCCCTAACCTCTTGTGTACTAAGCAGCCATGCTTCGTTCTCTACCCCATCCAGCCCTGCTGATTTTGACCTTTTCAACTTCCTTATCTGCTTCTCTATCTCCTCGTCCTTCAACTCCTCCATCTTTGCCTCTCCCGTTCTTCTACTTCCCCCATCCGTTTTCCTTCAATCTGAGCCCTGGAATGATTTTTAAAAAAATTCCCCCCACTCCTTAGTCCCTATCTTTTCGCTGACCCCCACTCTATGCTTCCTAAACCTATTCAGTATCTTCCAGACGTCCCCCTCTGTCTTAACATTTGCTAACTCCTCTTCCAGATCATTATCCTTTTCCTGTTCTTCCTTCTTACACATTGATCTTCCTTCGTTCCTACCGTTCCGCCCTCTCCTTCTCCCCGACGCGTTACTAGACACCGAACCACGCGGTGTTGTCCGTCGTGGCACATGGAAAATTTCCTCCCCGTCTATTTCACTAGCAGTACTAACAGCACTCTCACTGCTTCCCTCTTGCTCTGCCGCCGGTAACTGGGTCCTTTCCATGCAGTACCCACCGCAGCCGAAAGATGTCTCTGAAGACTCGCCACCAAATTTTCCCTTTATTCACCTTCTTTCTTTTCTTTTCCATTCCTCACAGCCCCTGCAGACCTGAATTCCACCTCACTCCCACGCCAAAAAATACTTTTCATCTCCCCAATTCGCCTCACACAACTCTACTCACCTCCTGGGCTTCCACCCCCACACTCCACTCACACCTTCCACACAAATTCCGTAAAATCCTCTTACCGCCTGTCACCAAACACGTTCTCACTTCCGCCACCAACGTGCAAGTCCCTATGTATTTTATTATTGTGAGAAATAATGAATCAGTAATTAATTAATCATTTCAAAACATAAAAATCAATGGGAAATTATTATAGTTGAAACATTCAAATAACTTTTGCTTTAAATTTAAATGAAAACTTTAATTTGTAATAACATTTCAAACTAATTTCCGAAAAATTTAAAACATATTTACATGTAATTTTGAAATCTTAATTCAGATACTATTACTCACAACATCAGAAACATTAATGAAGTTTTTTTGCTTCAATGTCCACACTGGAAATCTGTTTACATGATTTGTTTCTAAAATTAATAAATAATATCGGGAGACATATTCTTTTGATCAAGTATCACTTTATCAATAAGAGTAAGTGATACTAATTCCATAGTATCCTATACAAATGAGCAATCTATAATACTCAGTGTTTGTTAATAGAACAATTATCAGTACAATTCAACAATTTTTTAAATTTCATAAACCCCTAAGTATTAAACCAGAGTCATGCTGAGCACAGAAAAAAATTTTCCAAGAAGATAAATCAAAATAATGATATCTCCGTAACCAGAAGAGTCGCAATCGATTTTTGTATAAAGGTGATTTCATATATATCCTCATTTAATAAAAATTAAAAAGAGAGAATTTCGCCGGAAATTGAATCAATAATTCGTTTCGACTTTTTTAAGACAAAATTTCACAATTTCGGTTCCGGAAATGTCGAGGATTCAAAAAAGAAGCCGACCAAAAGTTCAATATATATTTGGATATAATTTTGCAAATTGAATTCAGATAATCATTTCGTAACATCACAAACATTGACCAAAATTACATAATTGGAATAGATGCACTTTCAATGTAAATAAAGTTCTATTATACAAATTATATCGAATATCCAATTATATAACCTTCAAGTCAGTTCAATCAATTCATGTTACTTAATTTTCAAAAACTAAATTGCAGTCTTTATTTAATTTAATATCGTGAAACAAATTAATCAGCTGATAATTAATGAATTATTTCACAAAATAAGAAGCCTCAAACTCTAATTTTCATTAAAACATTCAAATAATTTTTGCTTAATGTTTTTTCAAAATTTCAAGTTTCATTCATGAACATTTGATTTATCAATAACCTTTTAAACTTATTCCAGAAAATGTAAGTTCTAATAGGATAAGTTATATTGATTAATCAGTTGACAACATAAAAAGCATTGAAAAATTATTTTCATTTGAAAATTTTGATAATTTTCACATTATATTATTTTTCAAATTTGAAATTTTATTGCTGTACATTGAATTGATTATTAACCTTTTAAAATAATTCAAAAAAATTAAAATATCTGTACATGTTATTTAAAAAATTCAATTCAGATACTTGTTTAACAACATCACAAACATTTACAAAGGTGTGGTGAGCTCACACTTGTAGTTATCTACTACAAGAAACGATCCACCTAGAAACACTACCCGAATTGGGTAAAGTCACGCCTACCCCGAAAGGGAAATGGCATTTACAAATATATAATTGTAATAGAGGTATTTCAAAGAAAAGTAAAACTCTTATTATAAAACTAATAGCCCACATTCAATTAGTAACCTCAAAGTAAATAATCAATTAATGTTACTTAATTAAAAGACAATTTAAATTTATTCATTATTTTATTTAAATTTTTAAACAAAATTAATCGACTAACAGTTGATTAAACTGTTTACAACATAAAAACATCTAACTATTGTTTTCATTAAAACATTCAAATGATTTGCACTTTATATTTTTTTTAAATTTCAACTTTCATTTATGAATATATTATTTATTAATAAGCTTTTGAAGTAATTGCAGAAATTTTGAGTTGTAATGTAATAAGTCAATAATAGTTCGTATAATGATAATAAAAAGGTTATAAGAAAATAATGTTCAACATTATTTTCATTGAAATATTCAAATAATTTTCAATTTATATATTTTTTGAATTTTAATTTTAAAATCGATACTAATTTCAGAGAAAAATTAATACATATGTCCATATAAATTTAAAAATTAAATTCAGATAATCATTTCACAATATCGCAAATATTTAAAAAATATCTATATTTGTAATGAAGATATTTTGAATAAAAAATCAACTTTTATTATATAAATCATAGCCAATATTTAATTATGTATCTTTAAAATGAATGATCAATTTATGTTACTTAATGGAAAAAAATAAAAATTCAATCTTCGTGTAATTTAATTATGTGAAAAAAAATAAATCAGTTAATAATTAATTAATCAGTTCACAAAATAAGAAGCATTTTAATTTAAACTTTCATTTCTGGAAACCTACTTTATCAATAATCGCTTAAAGTAATCCCAGAAACTGTAGGTTTCAATAGAATTATGTCATATATAATTAATTAGTTCAAAACATAAGAAGCATTAAACAATTATTTTAATTGGAACATTCGAATAATTTTTACATGATATATATTTTTTTCATTCGAAAATGTATTTCTATACATTAAATTTTCTATGGACCTTTGAAGCTTATTCAATGAAGAATGAAAATATATGTACATATTAATTAATCATTTCACAACATAAAAAGCAATAAAAATTTATTTTAGTCGAAACATTCGAATAATTTTCACTTTATATTTTCCTGCGAAATTTAATTAATATTAAATTTTCGAACTATGTAATTCCATAGAAAAGTAAAATATATGTACACATAATATGGAAAGCATAATTGAGGTACTTATTTCACAACATCACACATATTTATCAAAATTATAAAATTGGAATAGAGGTACTTTGGACATAAATAATCTTTTATCATGAAAATTATAGCTTATATTCAATTACATAGCCTTGAAGTAAATGATAACTTCATGTACCAAAGATATATCTTGAATAACAACTTATATCGGAAGTCAGAGTAAAAATGAATAAATCGAAAGAATTATCGGCGATCTATAAAATGAGATATCTACTTTCCCACTTTTGTTGGTGTTAATTTTAATAAATAGAGGTCACCATATGACTTACGAAGTGATGACTAAGAAAACTTCCTCCATAAAACTACAACGGCGGTTACAAGTT
>CAKNXH010000938.1:165241-225008 GCA_932178445.1 Andricus quercusramuli
ACAAGTTTTCATCTATAGGAGAATGTATATAGGAAGGAGGGTTATTACGCATAATAAATAAAGAATGCAATTTAGGTTAATTGTTGGTGAATTTTTGTTTTTTTTATACCATTAAGCCATTTCCCTTTCGGCGAGCCTTTAGGGGTAGGCGTGACAATACCCGATTCCGGTAGTGTTTCTAGGTAGATAGTTTCTTGTAGTAAATAACTACAAGGGTGGGCTTACCACACCCACGACCGCCAACACCAACGCAGTAGTATCAGACGGTCACCCATCCAAGTACTAACCGCGCCGAACACTGCTTAACTTCAGTGTTCTAACGGGAACTGGTGTTTCCAGCGTGGTATGGCCGTTGGCCGTTGTTAATATATTTAAAATGTATTTCACTAATTTTTGGTGACCTCTATATAAAATTAAAATCAACAGAAGTATAAAAGTAGATTTCTTATTTTATCGATTACCGATAATAGGGAGATTTTGCATAGCATTCCGTAGCTTGTGGTAAACACTAAAGTCACGTGTTGACGTTACTGCGCATGTTCTGCGAGTTTAGCGTTACTTTTTCCGCTATCCGACGTTCATTAGCATATCATTCACTACAAAATGGCGACTATCATGATCTGGACCAATGGAGGTTACCCGTTTTTATATGAAGGATCATTTTACTTGCACCTGTTAAAGCGCGTTTTTGCTCATTAAAATTTGATTCTGTTTCTTCAAAACGAACAGTATTATTACGTATTTTATTTTGAGTCGTTAAATTTTGTGCTATATTAAAAATTCTATCCATTTTATCATTTAAATTCTCAGTCTCTTCTGAAAGTTCTTTTATTTTAATTTTATCACTTTTATTTTTTTTTCAAAATTGATTAATTCTTCTGCACCATTCCAAAATTCAATGCTTTTCTCCACAAATGAATCAATTTCAAAAGTTTGATCATTTATTTTTTCATTTTCTTTCTCCTGTCTTTCTATCTCTATTCGTAATCTTTCACGGCCTCTTCTTTCTTTCGCTGCTCTTTCTTTATCTATCCTGTCTTTTTCTTTTCTGAGTATTTCATCTCTTTCTAGACTATTCAATTCTAAACGTCTTTTGTCTTTTTCTAACTTTTCGAGTTCTTTTCTCCTCGTTTCTATTTCGCTATCTATCCTATTTCTTTCTAACTCCTGACTTTCAAAAGTGATACTGTTCTCATTTTCTATTCTCCAATTGCCTAACGTATTCTCTGTATTGGGAGACCGTAAACCAAATGCGTGTATTTGCTGCGTACCACTGTTATGTCGGTGTTGGTTTGGCGTACTTTTTGTATGCGTTTGTGTTTGTCGTTTCGTTCTTGGGATTGCACCTGTGTTTTGATTTGATTGTACCATCCTCCAAGTTAATTCTTTCCTAACCGTTACTGATTCGAAATAGGTTTCTTGCTGAATTTTCTGTTCTATCATTGTTTTCGACCGATTGACTCTCAATATTTTCATTTTCTAAATTATTTGCACTTGCTTGTGCATTATTTTGTTCGATTATAATTTCTGGAATGATATCATTTTCCTCATTATCTCTAATATTTTCCACCGGGTTCGCCATTTCCGGAATAATTTTTATCTTTCCCGATCTCAGTCGCATTCGACTTTCCCTATCCTTATTTTCTTTCTATTCTTCACGGCCTAGCTCAGGCGTTTCTATGGTTGATTAAAAACCGACACGTTCACTCAGGTGAGCGTTTTGATTTTTACTACTTTGGGGTTGCGCGTGGCCTGACCACGTAGCGGAAGTATCCACTGAGGGCTTGGGTTACGTCACTCGAACGGTGATTTCGCGGGCCAAATTTCGTTACTGACGCCGCTTTCTTTTTCTTACTCAAATACTTTTGCTCCAAATTCTTCTAGTTTTTTCCTACTAGTAAATCCTATTATTTCGTTTTTATTTTTCGAATTTATTTCCGATTCTACCGATCCGTATTATTGTTATTTTTTGGTTTAATTTCTTGTTATTAAACCCCTCACTTGTGCAATCGGTCTACATGGAGTACCCACAAGGCATGTATATTCTCAAGGTATTCTTATTTTGTATTGAAGATGGCAGGGCTTTCGAGCACGCGAAGTATACCAACTGTTTAACGGACATTCATACAGGTCTACCCGCACTTTATCGAACTATATTGCATATTCTATCCGCACTTTTTCCAATAATAAAATACAACAATTTGCACTTCAAATCATTTTCAATAAAATTTTCTCCAATAATTTTCAACATTTAAACATTTTTCATCACCAAAAATTCAAATAACTTAAAAAAAAGAACATTCTTCCAATGGCACACATGCAGAAATTTAATTTACAGTACATCACTTGTTGACTTCTTCTCGACTTGGAGGGGATTTTTTGTGGGAATTGTGGGTTTTTTGAAGAAGGGCGCCAAATTTGTGATGGATTTCGCAAATTAAAGGGAAGGAAGGATGTTGGAAAGTCGAGAACTAGGTGAAGACAGTTATGAGGCAATTTAAATATTTGAAATATGGTTTATTAGACCAACTTACAATAATGAACTCTCAGTCTAGGTGATCTCTCAAAAGCCCGAACAGGGCGATGAAGCCAAGATACCGGGAGAGTATGATGGACAAGACCGGAAGTTCTCCTTCAGGATCAGTGATGTCGTGTGAAAAGACACAAAGGGTTGGGCACTTGTGAACTGGGTTTGAGTGCAGGTAGCACAAGACTGCGATTTGAGGACGCGGATTTAGGTATTAGAACCAGGAAGTTATTTCTCTCCCCACTCCTGGTTCTAGGCTTACACGGTCGTATGTTAGCGGGGTGTTTGTATCTTTGTTGCACAATTCCATCCAATGATTGTGACGAATGATAATTCAATAATAGAACTCTTACCGGCCCGGCTTAATGTTTTCTCATGCAAGCTCTTGTGTTGCTATGGCTTTTCATATCTCTTCGACTTGGGGTCTTTTTTAAACATTCCCAACATTTTTTCCTTGTTCCGCCTCCAGGTACGCTACCAATTACATTACCTACATATATTTCATCAATTGTTCTTCTCTCATTCTCTCGAATCAACATTCCAACCACGTTAATTGTACTCAAGATTCGGTCAGTCCAGCTCTCGCCACCGTACAGGTGCTAACACAGCGTTATATATTGAAATTTCAGCTGTCTTCGTTATATCTTTACTTTAATATACGTAGTTATAAACTTGTTCTGTCTGAGATAATTTTGTATACTGTTTCCTCACCCTTTTCTTCAAACACCACAATTTTTGTTCTATTCAGGATAACTTTAAGGTCCATGTTCTTCATGATATTACTCAGTGTGCTTAAGATGCTTTGCAAGCTTACTATTGACTCTGCCGTAACAACCTTATCTTCGAACGCTAATGCACGTACCTTCACTGTGCAGAGATCCACACCTTCTGCGTTTAATAGAGTCATTTTCCGAGACTTTTTCATAAAAATAATGAGTGGCTAAGAGGGCATAATGCATCCTTGCCTAACACCTTGTCTCATATCGAACCAGTCACTCAGTTGATCAAACTTTTTTCTGTGATCTGTCTCAAGCTAAATATCTGATCCGCACATAATCTTTCTGGCATGAATTCATTTCCGACTTTCCATATCTTTTCCACTGTTATTTTAAATATAGTAAGCATCAGTATTTTCAAATATATTTTGCTCACGGTACTCAGTATGTTGATACCTCTAGCTTTGAAATTATCGAAGTTGCTTTTATGTTTCTTTCCTTTGTATATTTTCCAACGTATCGTCGTCCATGTCACAGTTGAGCTGTCCTATAGCTTCACCTCCCATTAATTCTTTGGAGGAGTCTCTCAAAGCATCTATTATTCCGTTGGTATTATATACCGTTTCACCTTTGCTATTTCTAATGCCGACTCACTATGTGCTACTACTTCCTTTCATGAAGATCACGGCCATTTTCCACAATAGTTTATTTCTTCCTTCAAATCGATTTACATATTCTTCTCTTCTCACGCTTTGATTTTATCCTTACGTTCCTTAAATAGAATTTTTTTTTTTTTTCTCCCTGTAATCATTTTCTAGTCAAATTCTCTCGTAATTGCTGATGCCTGTAATGTTCATTTCCATAGATACCCTTTACATTTTTTTGTCAATGGCTGTGCGGATTTTATCATTCCATCACGCATCGCCAGTCATTCTCCCTATAACCGCGTTACCACACACTTCACTCGCACAATCAATTATATAATATTGCGTATTAAGGCATTTTAAGCTGCCCTATCTGTCTGTTCATATGTCTTACTCTGAAAATCTATTTGCACTTCCGCCTTCCAAAAATTCTCCATTTTTATTTGCATCTGTTTCGTCTTTCTGTTTCTCTTTCTTCTCCATGTTATCCTGCACTGCTGCACGCCAGAGCACTCCGACCTGCTCTGAAGCGGGTCAAAGGGATAAGGAAGAACGTGAGAAGAAGTAAGAAGGAGCAGGTCGGAGTGCTCTAGCGTGCACCAGTGCAGGATAACCGAATTCGCTAGAGGTAAGGATTCGTTTCACATTCAGAACCCCTCATAACCCTTGTACCTTTAGTAGCTCTATCAGCCTTTTATCCGCAACAACAAAGTGAACTATATTGTGGTTGTTGCCTCTGCACCAGGTGTACAAGTGAATCATTTCATACCTAAAGCAAGTGAATATATTGATGCATTCTTTGCAATTCTCTGAATTTATTTCGATTCACTTGAATTCTCATAAATTCAGTCAATTCTTCGTTCGATTCTACACAATTAAATGAACTATTTTTTATTTGCTCTGAATTATTGTAAACTGACTTTGAATTTGTTAGCATTTCTTCAGATTAGCAAGAATTCCCTTGAATTTTCTCAAGTTCATTCCAAATTTGATAGAATTTAGTGAATTCTCCAAATATCTTAAAATGATTTTCGATGCTCTCGAATTTTTATAAATTCCATCGAATTCTTCTTATTTTCGTTATGTTGCTTTAAATTCACTCAAATTTCATTCGCTTTTGTTGGTTTAGAAACAAGTTTCAATTCCCTCAAACTCTGCTACATTTTTCCTGACCTTTATACTCCTATTTTATTCAAGTCAATGGAAATGTTTTGACTGTTGACATTTTTCAATTATATACCTTTTTCTATAATGTGCAAAAAACTGCCATTTTCTCTACCTGTTTTTGGTGTAAAAAGTGACCGATTTTTGGTCAATGACGTGGCGCATGTGCAGTGCCGACATTTCCGGGCAACAGTGAAAAAAGTGTACGGATTCAGTGGAAAAAGCAAATGGACTCAGTGACAAAAGTGAGGCACAGTGAAAAAAGTAGATAAAGTGCAATGTTGTGGACGTTGAGAAATATTTTCTATTTGGTCGCCCTGAGTGAAGATATCTCCGATACTTGCTCGCAATTATTCGCTAGTTCAGTGGAAAATTCCAAATTCGGGAAAGGAGGGGATGAGCAAGAGTCTGAACGACCGGGCAAGATGTGGGGCAGGTCAGCATGATCCAACCCACACCAGGTCTAGCCAAAAAACGTCCCATTATTGTCCAAATCGCGCATACCAGCTCCGCGGCCATGTTGGTTATCATTCATCACAGCCGCCAGCTGTACATTTATCTAATATGGCAGCGTAGCTGGTAGTGTTGCTGATTGGCTGCAATTTTTTTTACTTGCGCGTGGGTAGACCTGGTGTGAATAGGATCATGCAGGTCAGTGCGCGCGACGGCGACGACCCGAAAGGGAGCGATTTCGTGAAATACTGAACAAACGAGAACTCTGAGTTATCAAGTGTTTGTCACAGATTAATCGATTTTATTATTTTGTTCTTCCACACCTTCATTTAAATACAAATCATGTGACATATAGGTTCACATATTCCTAATAACCACTATTTTATATCATCCAGGAGTGTTTTATTAATTAAATCGACAATACAATTAACTACGACCCTTTACACGCGAACGGTTCATCTCTTTATAGTCTTTGTGTTATTAACCAATGGTCCCTCGAGCCCGATCTATTCGCGGTGGATTCGGGTTTGAATCACATAGTGTGTAAAGTGTGGGCAAAATTTGATTACAGTGAAATTGTGCAAGAATGAGTGACAAAGATAGTGTTGTGCGAAAGGACGCTAAGGACAGGGACGCGCATGAAAGGGCTTACATTAGCGAAACGGGTAGTAGATCTAAAAGTGGAATTGTCGACCGTACCGTCATTGAGCAAGCTTCATTGCAAGCTAACGGGACTGGCATCCCAGGAGCGGAGCTCGAGGAGACGAGCACCCCAATCAGACATGATCCAGAAAATCGGGAAAGTGCTCGTGAGAATTAGGCCTTGCCTCCACAGATGTACGGCTATGTCGGCAATCAGCAGAAGGGATGAGGTAGCCGGCGTGGAGGAACTTCTAGATGAACGAGAGGAGGAATGACTGCCCCATAAAAAACAGAACAGGCACGTGTGAAGTCAGCTGATCCTACAGCCGGCAAACTGACGGCTGGACAAGTACAAACGCATCAAGAAAGACGCGCTGAATTGCAGCGCGTGTGTGAACAGAAATTTCGGTGAAATCCAAAGTTCCAGCATGGAAGAAGTCAGAAGGAAACAACAATGAAGATGGACAACTGTTGAGAAGACAAGATCAAGAAAGACGATCACACTCTTTTCCCAGACAAATCCCGACGACAACGGAAGTGACAAGCTTTGAAAAATACCTTGCCCGACAGGTAATGACGAAGGACTTACCCAGCTTCGGGGAAGAGGTAAGAGAATGACCACTTTTTTCATCACGTACAAGAAATCGACAGAAACATGCGGATTCTCAGCGAACGAGAATATCAGTCGCCTTCAAAAGTGCCTGAAAGTGGCAGCCTTGGAAGCAGTGAGAGCACTGCTGATGACTGACCGGGAAGACGAGGTGATAGAAACTCTGCAGCGACGTTTTGGTTGACCAGAGTATGTAATTAAAGATTTAATAAGTAATATCACAAGTTTCTCAGAAATCGAGGAGAATCTTCTCCAATCAGTGCTATTATTTTCAGATTCAGTCTCGAATTTTGTAGCTACAGTCCAAGCGCTAGGGAAGCCTCAGTATTTGAACAATCTCATGTTTTCAGATCGATTGATTGTAAAGTTGCCTCTCGCTCAGAAGTTGCAATGAGCTGCTGTTTGTGAACCGGAAACTGACGTTTCAAATATTGCAGTAATCGCACAGTGGATACGAAGGTAAGCGAATTTAGTGTGCAAGGTGTACGATTCTAGTGTAGATAAATTAGAGACAAAATTGAAAAAAGGCGCGGTGATTGGGGCGGTTTTCAACAAGAACAGTGAATCAGTGAAGTGTGTTTACTGTGACAAGGACCATCATGTGTTAAAGTGTAAAATCATAAAGGACGTGAGTGTAGATGAACGTAGAAATTGGGCAACAAAAAAGCGGTTGTGTTTTTCTTGCCTGAAACCTTTACATTCTATCAGAGATTGCAAACGACGACGATGAATAAAGACGGTTATCCGAAACGACATCATCCATTGTTGCACAACGACGTGCGAAGATCGAGAGAAGAAGCATCACTGAAGAATGGAGAGGAAATCCCGGAGAAGGCTCATATAAACGTTGTACAGCGTCGGAAACGTCACGTTTTTATAAGAGTTCTGCCCGTTGTTCTGAACGGTCCAGCTGGAGAAATCGACACATGAGCTTATCCGGATTGTGGTTCATCAATCACTGTCATCGACACAGAGTTAGCTCGAAAACTGGGTTTGAGAGGTAAACTTGCACCTTTAGAGGCTGAGTGGACAAACGGCATTACCCTGAGCTTACCAACGTCACGAAAGGTGAATCTGACAATCCTAGGTCCTTCAGAGAGAGAGAGAGTTCACACTGACTGACGTACAGACACAGAATACCCTGAATTTGCCACGATCTAAAGTAAAAATCGACACTGATGTCTGGCAGCATCTCCGAGGATTACCTTTGTCAGATATACTTTATGCTCAACCTAGAATCCTGATCGGAGAAGATCACGGTGAGCTGCTCGTAGCTCGAAAATCTATCTTCGGTCCTGAAAATTCTCCCATGGCTTCTCTCACTGCTTTACTTTGGGTTGTGCACGGAATATGCAAAATAGATAGAGCCGAACCTGAGTACGTAATGTTCTATCATCGGACAGAAAAGGATGACATCAGTCTGAGAATGACGGATTTCTGTAGCACCAAGGCATTCGGTGTAAATCCAACTGCTACCAGATTACGTTCCAAGGAAGATCAGCGTGCATAGGAATTGATGAATAGAATAGCACGTCGAGATGTAAGCAGGTAGGAAGCAGGTTTGTTATGTAAGACTGATAACGAGACTTTGCCACCTAGTAGGAAGATGGCAGCGAAAAGATTGGTTGCACTAGAGAGAAAGATGGATCGTGATACAGCTTTTCGCCACGAGTATGAGAAGAAACTTCAAGACTACCAGGAAAAGGGATACGCAATACGATTGACGAAGGAGGAGGCTGCACAGGAAGATGCTAGAACATGGTATTTACCACACTTTGCAGTATTTAATGCAAATAAAGCTGGGAAAATGCGTCTCGTGTTCGATGCAGCTGCGAAGTCTCATGGTGTGAGCTTAAACCATTGGCTGCTGAAAGGCCCAGATTTCCATGGTTCTCTAGTGGGAGTACTCTTTCGTTTCAGAGAGCGAGCAATCGCCATTGGAGGCGATCTGAAGAAGATGTTCGACCAGGTTCTTATTTGAAAGAAGATCGATGCAGCCAAAGAATCCTGGGTCGAGATAAGGAAACGAATGAGAGTTTCGTATTCGAAATGCAAGTCATGATTTTTGGCGCAGTGTCATCACCTTACGTAGCCCAAGAAATTCGAAATAGAAATGCGAAAGAATTTGAAAATGAGTTTCCAGGTGCTTCTCGATCCATCACACAGAAACATTACATGAATGATTATTTGGACAGCCTGCACACCATCACGGTAGCCATTCAACGAGCCAAGGAAGTTTCCTACATACATCAGAAAGGTGGTTTGGAGATACGGATTTGGGTGACGAACTCGAAGGAAGATGGTGAATTTATTCCCCAGCACGCGATTGCAACAGGTGGCAGTCAGCTATCTTTCAGCAGTGAAGATTATCAACGAGTCCTGGGAGTGATCTGGGTACCTGACAGCGATATCTTCACGTTCACCGCCGAGTTCCCCAAACTTGACATGAGAGTTGTCACCGCAGAGATGTCACCAAACAAGAGGGATGTGCTCAAAGTCATAATGTCGGTTTTTGACCGATTGGGTTTGTTGGCAGTAATGTCAATCAGAGCCAAAATTCTGATGCACGACATCTGGAGAGCTGGTTCCGACTGGGATCAACCACTCTCAGAGAGTGGTGCAGTGAAGGATGTCCAGCTAAATATTTTCTGCGATGCCAGTCAGCAGGCCTTCGAATCCGTCGCATTTCTGCAACTGGAGGGGGAGAACGGAGTTCGGACAACCTTAGTTATGCCAAAAAGCAGAGTGGTGCCACTAAAACCGATGAGGATTCCAAGCTCGGAGGACAGCATATCCATTGGAAGGAAATTCATGTGGACCGACTCTCAGACAGTTCTCAGATGGATTCGATCAGACGCACGTAAGTACCCGACGTTCGTCGCTCATCGAATTGGTGAAATTTTGGAATCGACAGCTCAGAATGAATGGCGATGGGTACCTACCAACGAGAACGTCGGCGACAAAGCCACCAGAGACACCTATCCTTTAGAAATAATGTCCACGAGCAGGTGGTTCACAGCACCGGAATTTCTCCGGAGAGACGAGTCTGAGTGGCCACAAGACTTTCTCCCGGAACAGCAGCAGGAAGAGATCCTGGATTTGAAGAAAGAGTTCTGTGGCATCCTGTCACAGAAGGTAAATTTCGATGTTCTGATTGAAATTTCCAGGTTCTCGAAATGCCAACGGCTGATCCGCACCACGGCCTGGACTCAGTTCGCCGCAAAAAAATGGAGAAACTGGTAACGCTCCCAAGACTGCAAAGACATTGCAGACATGACTCTGACGGTTCCTGAAGTGCAGCATGCGGAAGTGGAAATTCTCAAGATGACACAGGCAGATAATTTTCCGGAAGATCGTGAAATGTTGATGAAGAGGAAGAATCTGGCTCTCTCCTCACGATTATACCAGCTTTCGCCGATGATGGGCTCGGACGGTCTCATAAGAATGGATGGATGAATCAGAGAAAACATTGCTGTCAGCCAAGCGACGAGGCAACCCGTGACCCTAGATGGAAAACACTCTGCGGTACGTCTAATGATACATCATTTTCATCTTCAAGCCGGTCACCACGGAAGAGAGAGAGAGAGTGCTCAACGATTTGAATAAGTTATTTTGGATACTGAAGGCCCGAGCAGCAGTAAAGAGTACCTGGAATTCTTGTCAGGATTGCAAGAATCAAAGAGCCCAAAGCTGGATTCCAGGCTTGGCACAGCTTCCGATCGTACGAACCAATGGATCGCAGTAACCCCTTACAAACGTAGGAGTGGATTATTTTGGTCCATACAAAGTGGTGATTGGTCGAAGAAGAGAAAAACGCTACAGTGTTTTATTCACCTGTTTAGCCTACATAGCAGCACACCTGGAAATAGCTGAATTTTGAAATTTTTTCAAAATTTAAGAATTTTGAAAATTTTTTAAAATCATAAAAATTTAAAAAAAAAATTTGAAAATTCGCAAATTTTCAAAAATTTTTCAAAATTGTTTAATTTTTCACAATTTTTGACAATTCAAGAAATTTTGAAAATTTTCGAAATTTCTGGATATTTTTGAAAATTTTGGAAATTTAAGAAATGGTTAGAAATTTTTGAAAATTATTCATAATTTTCAGAAATTTTCATATTTTTCAAAAATTTTCAAATTTGTCAACGATTTTCAGTCGAGCAAATATCAAACGGCTCAGTAAAAATCTTGTTAACCGGCGCTAAAAGGAAATTCTACCGATTCGACTCACCACATCAGACCTCCCCTGTGATACATGATAATCGGGGGCACGAAACTTGCAAATCATGCCCTTGGTGTATAAAGTATAATGTGCACCATGGAACTACGACGGTCATTACGCCTTGTGTGTTTGCAATATTCGTCTCCGCTTCGCGCTTCGCGCTCGTCTACGACTTGTATTGCAAACTCACACGCAGCGTATAATGACCGACGTAAGGTCCTTGGCGCACAATGTACTATTAATTTCTTATGAATTTCATTAGATTCTTATGGATTCCCTTGAATTTCTCTCTTAAATTTTGTTTATTCAAGGAGAATTTCCATGAATTTCATTGGATTTGTTTTATTACTCTCAAATTCCTATAGGTTCACTCACATTTTATATTTATATGAAGATTTTTTTTATTTACTGAATTTAATCATATAAATTAGGCCTTGTACGCGCAGTGCATTCATTGTTTATTTTCAATAGCAATATTTTTTTGCGTATTTCATTATTTAATCTACCCCCTTTTGACTCTGATATGATTTCTGCCTCACTAAAGATTGGTCCAAAAGCAATAAAATGTAGTGATTCTTATAAAAAAGTCGCATGAACTATATTTCGAAAGTAAATAAGAAGTGACGATTCTCATAGTTAATTTGTTGTTGCGATAACGGTTGTTTTTTCAAATAAAATGCTACGTCCTGTTCCGATATGATTCTCAGCTAGTGCTGATTGTGTGGAATGTTTCAGACTGACTTTACTCTCATGTTCCTTTATACGTTTGCTCATCGCCCTCCCGGTTTCTCCAGTAGGGGAGAGTGCCCTTGATTGGGACGGTCCTTGGTTGGGACAGCGGGGATAAATGTTATAGATTAAGCATTAAAAATCTGAAAAAATTATTTCAGTTTTCATTTATTGTAAGGCGTGAATGGCTAAAGTGAAAATTATTTTTGTTTAGCTTACCCCTAGATATGAACGAAAATCACTCACAGCTATCAAAAGTAAAATGTTAGGGTATTTTTCCAGTGAATTTTTATTATCTTATCAAAATATTTTTGCAAAATAAAAAATATCTGCTTGTAGGGAATTTAATTAGTTTTATATAACCATTCATGTTTTTCAAAAATACTAACACTAACTATGTGTACAAAATTATTTTCTATGCGCACGGAATATTCCTTGGTTGGGACACCTGCATGTTCCTTGGTTGGGACACTTCGCGCATGCTCATTACATTTGATTTTGTTTTCGCTTTCGATAACAGTAGAAGAAAAATGCTGGTAAATAACGTCGATGTTGTAAATAGCGATTATTTATTGAGAACAACATTGAGGCAAGCTGTTCAACTTTATAAAATGATGATTATAAAAATTTCACATAAGAATATTAAGTTAACTTGGCAGAAGTCGTTTTTCTTTCAATGTATAACCTATAAAACATGCTATTGCGAATGCTGTATCTTTAAATAAGTGAATCGAGTTTTGAAGATTTTTTAACATGTTCTAGATGGACAAAAAGTCCAATTTCAAAGTTTCATATATTTTATTGTTCAAATTTTTGTAAAATTAATAAATAAATATATATGTATACATATATATTACTTCTAGTTAATATCATTCTCTATATTTCAGAGTCAATAATGTCAGTTATATCAAGAACTGTTTTATTTGTTCAATATAAACTTTATGAAACTGACCAATTTTACACAGCTATAATATATTGCTGCATTTACAGAAAAATCTTTTACATGACATATCTTGTTTCCCTTATACATTTCCTATATTTATTACTTCTTTCTAAATATTGTATCACTTTAGTTTAATCACTCATTCATAAATACACATTTTTTTGAAGTGTCCCAACCAAGGACCGACGTGTCCCAACCAAAGGCCGAGTGCCCTTGGTTGGGACGTTTTCATCGATTTAAACAAATCATTCTCAAATCAACAATTTGTTTTCATATTTCATGTTATCTGTTTCTAAGTTATAGTTAAACATCACTCTTATGCATAAGCATACAAAATTAATTATATTCATATATTTATTATTCTTATGAGCAAAAAACAAAAAACGTCCCAACCAAGGGCACTCTCCCCTATAGACTTTGCCACATAAGCAAGAGATTTTATATACTCCCGGATCACTGAGAGGTGCCTTTTTATCTTCAGGGTTGTTTAGAAGTTGTCCTTTATTTTTAATTGGTTTAATTATTTTTTGATGTTGTGTTTGTTGAGAAATCTTTCTACTTGTTCTGTAATACCTTGTATGTAGGGTAGGACGGTGGTCGTTTTTCTTTCTCTTTCTTTAGTAGGCTATTTTGACTTGTTTTTTTGAATGTATTTTATTATTGCTTTATCAATTTGTTTGTGTGTGTAACCTACTTTTATTAGGATTTGTTTGACGTTTTGTAACTCCTTTTGTAAGTTACCTTCATCTGTTATGGAAACAGCTCTGTATACAAGAGAATTGATGACCAATTGCTTTTGAGATAGGTGGTGGTGGGAGGAGGCATGAAGGTATCTTTTTGTTAAGGCAGGATTCCTGTAAACTGAATGTCCTGATGTGTTATCAGATCTTTTGTAAACTAGTGCCTTCAAGAAAGGCAATTTTCCGTTTTATTCAATTTCCATGGCAAACTAGATATTATGATGTAATTAATAGATGAAATTGGGAAACTTGTGTAGTGCATCTAGTCCATGTCGCCAGATGTACACGCTTGGATTGGTTGAAGATTTTAGTTTCTAGATGTTCCATGAAGATAATAGATTTATTGCTTTCACGATGATTCATTATAATAAATTGAAAGTAGGGTCTTCGAGTTTCGAGTTTCGAGTTGGCCAGAGCGCCCCATAGTGGGGACTGGTCAAACTTGATTGGCCAATCAAGTTTTGTTTGAAGAAGCCGGTAGGACGGAAAGTCAAATCGGATTGGTATTCTATCCATTGTCCCTATAGATGTTATTAGGGTGCTTCAGGAAATTGATTGCTTTTCTATGTTTTCTTGGAAAAATATTGTACGTTTTAACGATGATGGTTGTTTTGTTAAATAAAATACTACGTTCTGTTTCGATATGACGCTCAGCTAGTTCTGATTGCGTGAAATGTTTTAGCCTGAATTTACCCTCATGTTCCTTTACTTTGAATTCCATCAAGATGTTGGCTATCACAGGTGAGATTGGAGATTCATAGTTTTTTATACGATATAAACTCGAAACACCTTCTTTCATTATAATGAATCATAGTGAAAGCATTAGATCTGTTATATTTTAGTCAATTTGATGTCGCAATTTGAACAAGGTTAACAAAATTCCTGCATTATTTTCAAACTTTTAACTTGGTCTATTCTCTGAAAAATCTCAAAGATATTAGAAGTCATGCGACGCGGAATTTAATGAGCTCTCCAACCATTTTTTTTGTTTGTTAAAGTTTTGCTCTCCTTTTCTGAACGATTGATTATCTTTGAAAGTCAGCAGTGATTTTGAATACTACTCACGCTGGATATACCTACAATGTTTGACAGTATTTGGGTAATTTTATATTTTCATATTTGGGTATAGCCTGTTGCAAGTGGAAATGTTTCATTGTGTCTAGAAATTATCTCACCTCTCGTTATCATCAGCAAACTTGGAAAGCTGAAACTCTCCTTGTTTCAGTCAAACCTCAAAACCATAATGGACATATACTCGTAGTTAGGGAAATGTTCATTATACACGAATATGAAACGGGCGTCACTCGCCGCGCCGCCTTCGTAGTCAGTAAATTTCTAATGCCGAATCACGAGACCATTAGTACGTCGTCGCAAAAGTTACGTGTTTGCAAACGACAGAACGTCCCCAACAGTTATGTGTTTTAGAAGCAACTAAATACAGATACATCCCTTTGAGTCTGAAACTGTTGGTGAAAATTCTGGACATGAAGGGCGTGTTCCTGATAATATATTCGGCCAAGCTTCGCAGTTCAAAAGGATGACTTTCTGAATTCATTATTTTCCGCTTGAATTTCTCGTCTAAGGATTAACATATTGGTTTGTTATTAGGAAACGTTAATTCATTATGGAAGGATGATTTTTTTCAATTTAGTCCAGTTCTGTCCCTCTTGTGAGGATTCAGAAGAAAAAAACCCTGCCCTTCTCCCTAGCCTTTCACGTAAAATTTTCTTTCTTCAGTCAACGTATCAAGAATATATAAATTATTTCCAACGTAAACAAGATTTGAAGGGATTTCAACAGAAATTAAAGATTTTTAATATTTTCAGTGATTTGAAACTATTTAAAGAGATTTCAAGGGATTTTAAGGTATTTCAAAAGAGTTTATTGAATAGGTATATAGAATTACCCTCACCCTAGACAGAACTATATTTTATTGCCTAAGTCAATATAATTTCTCAGTTCAGAATATCTAATGACTTTATATACACTTTTTATATTTTATATATACTCTCTATATATAAATATCTCGAAAAATTTTGAAAGATTCCATGGGATTGCAAAAGTATTAGGTTATTTTAAATGATTACAAAGGAATATGAGAGTTTTCACTATTAAATTATTTCAAAAGATTCCAAGAGTTTGAAGAAATTGCCTAGCAAACTTTCAAATTTACTTCAAGAAATTATGAGATAGTTCTGCGTTTTTCCAGGGATTTCAAGAGAATTCAAAGGATTTTGAGAGATTTCAGAAAATTTAAAAATAAGTCACGGGATTTCAAAGAATTTTTGAAGGATTTCATGTGCTTTCGAAGTATTTTCACGAATTTTGAAGAATAACGGGGGATTTTAATGCGATTTTGAAGATTTGAATCCCAGCCGGAAAATTTATTTATCGTTCATATATATTGTTATGTATTATATATAATATTCATTTATCCGATGATTTCGCGGGATTTCATAGGATTTTAAAAGGTTCCAAAAGATTGAAAAGTATATTCACGGATTTTGAAGGATTTTGTAAGTTTTCAAAAGATCTAATGGAAATTAGAAGGATTTATAAATATCGTGATGAATTTTAAGAAATTTCAAAGATTTTCATTGATTTGAACAAAATTTTAATATATTGTAAGAAGTTCAAGAAATCCCATCAAAATTTGAAATATTTTGCGAAATCTTGAGGATATATATCAATTCTTATATATTTAATGGGATATCCAAGGATAATCGAAGATTTCAATGGGATTTTGAAGATTTGAAAACATTTGAAGGATTTTTAGTTTTTGCAGAGATTTAAGGAACTTAAAGAGATTACAAAGTAACTCACTGGATTCTAAACGATTTGAGGGGATGTGAATGTATTTTCATTAATTCGGAAGAATGTTCGGGAATTATAATAAGGTTCCAAAGATTTGAAAGAATTCGAAGATATTCAAAAAAATTTGCAAAGATTTCAAAGTATTCTAAGGGATTTTAAATTATTTCAAGAGACATAAAGGGGTTTCGAGGAATATTAATGGCTATTGAAACATATCAATGGATTCTAAAATATATTGCAAGAAATTTCAACGAGATTTTGAAGATATCAAGCGATCTTGTAAGATTTCTGAATATTTCACGGAATTTCAATAATTTCAACCTATTTTTATAGATTTTTAAGTATTTTCACGAATGTTAAATGATTATAGGAGACTTTTTATAGATTCCAAGAAATTTCACGGATGTTCATTGTTTTTAAAAGTGTTTTGAGGGATTTTCAGAGAGCTTAATTGTTTTAAGGGAATTTCGAGAGATTTTCTAGGGTATTGATGGAATTGAAAAGGTTGTAACAAATTTTTCAATAGTTGAAAAATCTTTCTTATTTTCTTTCTCCTCGATTTCTACTTGGCCATAAACAGTTTTTCCCATTTGCGCAGTTCCGGCACCTTCCACCACGGTCCCTATATATTCTCCTCCGTGTCAGTAGCTGACCAATTGAAAAGAGGCCCGCAGAGCGGGATTCCTTGAATGAAGTATTTCAGCATGACGTCATTGAAATACGTCATACGACTTTTTCAGGAAATATTTTAAACGTAAAAGTCATTTATATGTACAGAAAGTAACATTTATCAAGTGCAGAATATATTCTTTCAGTCATGTTCCATTCTTTTGTCGACTTGCGACCTTTCAGTTTCATTAAATAAAATAAAATACCTTAAATGTCAGGTTAGTGATATCCTAACTAAATTTCGGACAGTTGCTTGTATTTCGTGAAACTGAAAGGTCTTCAACCGATACTAGGATGGAGAAACAAAATTATTTCGCGAAATATTCAAGACATTTTTTGATTCTATTAATAAATTGATTTTTAGTTGGCAACTTGTATAACATATTTCCAGGAAATTTTATACGTATTTGTCACTTCGTACGTCAAAACCGTTTCACGCCTGTACAGTTTCACCGTCTCTCACCCCTTGGGCTAAAAAATCTGAAAAACTGCGTGGGCCAGCAGTTCAAGGAATGTCGGGTGTATTTATCTGTATATTATTATTGATAGTATTTATTGATTTCAAATCTACCACGCTTTTTCGGCACATGCACAGTAAAAAAATTTGCTTACAGCAAAGCGCGGCAATATCAGAACGGAACAACCAAAGCATATCACTTGACCAAAATGTTCTGCCCACTTGCGGTGAAGGTGGGTGCCCCATTCAGCGTAGAAAGTAGAGAATAGTTCGTTTTCAAGAACGCAGGAATACAATAGACTCCACTGTTATTAACAAGATTCAAAGGACTGCAAAAATTTCTGGGATTCTTCATGTAAGCATCCGTAAGATTTTTCTTACCGCCGGATCCGGCCGTATAGCCGGACGCCGGCAGAGGAAATTGGTCGGGATCCAGCTAAAAAAGTCACGGTAAACTGGTCGGATTCTGGCTTCAATACTGGCTGGGAGCTGTGCGGGAATTTGGCCACGAAGCGGTTGGAAATAAATGTTGCTCCAGGGAAGAAATTGGTAACTTGATTTGACTTTGAAGATTTATCTTAAAGAATACGGTCATCTTTGAAAGTCGAATCAAGTTAACAAATTTTCGCCTGGAGATGAGAGAAAAGTTTTAATCGTTGTTGCTAAAATTTCCTAGTTATTGCTGAGACCACGTGATGATTTGAGGTTAGGAAAGAAGAAAAGGATTATATAAATATACAGCACTATATACTTCATTTTAAAATATTAATTATTCGCGCACTCAGTTTTTCACTTATGTTTTCAAACTGATAACTGAAATAAGGTTCTATTTGTAAGCCTTAATACCAGACGCTAAGGACAGAGGGTGCCAGGTAGGGCGGTGAATTTAACAGTGTACACTCTGAAAACTGCCTGTTTGAGGAAATCATAAACAATGTAACAATTCTGCTGTTCAATGTGGAAATACTTTGACATCCCCTCAAATCGTTTAGAATAAAGTGACTTATTTTGCAATCTCTTTAGGTTTCTTAAATCTCTTTGGAAGCTAAAAATTCTTGAAATGTCTTGAAATCTTGGAAATCCCATAGAAATCTTTAATGATCCTTGGGGGTACGATCTTGCGGGTTCAATTCCAGCCTCGCACTCTGGAAGAGCCTCGACAGCTCATGCGATGAACACTGGAGTTGTTCATCTCCCGAGAAAAATGTGAACCCTTAGGGCTCGTCCATAAACTACGTAGCCACTAGAGGGGGGGGGGGGGTAGTCGAAAATGCTACGCTAATCTACGCAGGGGGAAGGGGGGCTTCGAACCCTAGCCACGTAGCTTAAAGCAGATGTCACTACGGCGCACAGTGGACCTTTTTTGAAATTCTGTCTCAAAATCGTAGAACTTTGGATCGGAATGACCTAGAGGGATATATTTTTTTAATTGAAGAAAAATCCTTTCTGAATATAAAAAAATTATAGAGAAAGTCAGAAAAGAAATTGTGACCTTGAAAATATGTGCTGAAGATGGAATTTTTGGGGAAAAATCCTTTATTTAATACCAAAAACGCTTGGATCTTACATTTTATGTGTTATATATGTTTTTATATCGAATTTTGCATGCCCAATCCGAATCTGACATGTAAATCATTGTAAGACAAAATCCAAAATGGCGGAGCCGATATGGCAGACCAAAATTGTAAAAGGAAACTGCTGTGACTAAAATTTGCTACAAGGGTGTTTTTCGGGACACTGATTTCATATCCAGGGTCAAAATTGGAAAATTCAAAATGACGTATTCAATATGGCAGACCAAAATTGGAAAAGGAAACCGATTTGACTAAAATTTGCTACAAGGGGGTTATTCCGGTCGCTGATTTTAAACCCGGGGTCAAAAAAGAAAAATTCAGAATGATGGACCAAAAGTGTGCAAAAAACAGATTTGACCGCTTTTTTTAATTCTGGAATTTTGACTTTGGATTTCAAATCAGCCACCTGCAAACCCTCCGATAGGCTATTTCAAGTCAAATAAATTTTGTTCTATAATTTTGGTCCACCAAATTGGAGCCGCCATTCTGAATTTTTCAATTTTGAACCCAGGTTTGGAATCAGCGACCTGGAAAACAACCTTGTAGCCAATGTTAGTCAAATCGGTTTCCTTTTACAATTTTGGTCCACTATATTGGATCCGCCATTTTGCATTCTTCAATTTTGACCCTGCATTTAAAATCAGCGACCCGAAAAACCACCTTGTAGCAAATTTTAGTCAAATCGGTTTCGTTTTACAATTTTAGTATGTCATATTGGCACCGCCATTTTGGATTTTGTCTTAAAACGATTCACATGTCAGGTTCAGATTGGGCATGCAAAAATTCATATAAAAACATGTGAAGCACATAAAATGTAAGATCTAAGCGTTTTTGGTATTCAATAAACGATTTTTTTTGCCAAAAATTCCATCTTCAACACAGATTTTCAAGGTCATAATTTTTTTTCTGACAATATATAGAATTCCTGAAAATAAAACAAGAATTCAACGATAAAATGTGGACAACCAGCACAAAATGCTCCTATTGCAATTCCTAAAAAACAAAATAAAAAATTTGTTTCTTTGGACAAAAACAAAAAAGAGGATTTTAAGATTATAAGGGGATTTTGTTGGTTGCCTTCTTATTTTTCTTTCCTCTTTTTTATTTTCATCCAAAGAAACAAATTCTTTTATTCTGTTTTTTAGGAATAGCAATAGGAGCATTTTGTGGTGGTTGTCCAAATTTTATCGTTGAATTCTTGTTTTATTTTCAGGAATTCTAAATATAGACTCGATTATTGGACGTTAAATGAGATTTTGAATTTGATTTTAGTCTGATTCCGAATTCTTGAATTTCAAATTTTTTCTGACTTTCTCTATAATTTTTCTATATTCGGAAAGGTTTTTTCTTCAATTACGCAAAAAATATATCCCTCGAGGTCATTCCGATCCAAAGTTCTTCGATTTTGAGACAAAATTTCAAAAAAGGTCCACTGTGCGGCGTTACTACTGTAGTGTAAAATGGATTTGTGTTGAAGGTGAAGTAAATATATACGATAAAATGACACCTTCTTCAGCAAAATATCGACTTAAAGGGAGGAGTATATAATGAAAAACCTACGTAGATTTTAGGGGGGGTGGGGTAGTGAAAATCTACGGCAATCTACGAGGGGGGAGGGGGGACTCAAAAAATGACTCAAACCGGGCTACGTAGTTTATGGACGAGCCCTTACGGGACAGATTAGAAACTTCCAATCCACTGGAAAAAATTAAATGTTGTTTGTTTCTGTTCACTGACCTAATAAATTTACAAATTATACTATTCGAATAATAAAAAGTTCGTCTAGCACCCGATAGTGTCCTTGGGGATGACTATTAAAAGTAGAAAGTCTAAAGATAATTATGGCAAAGTTTTAAGCAAGAACCTTCTCAAATATTTGAAATATCACCAATCAAAGTATAACTTTACAATTTCACATCACACTTATCCCAACGACCCTAACAATTTGATAAAATCTTGTAGATTCCGGTATAGATACGCAAGTAAGGGAAGGAGACAGAGAGTTCAAATTGTATTCATTTCCCAGGCAAATAGAGGTAACTAAAATAGAGAGGAGTGGGATGTAAATCTTATAAGCAAATTCCCTTAGTTTCATCCTAGTAGCGTAAAGTCGTAATTTGATCGATATCTATGCTGAATTCAATACAGAGCGAGATACCGAAGCGAATATCAATGGCGTGCGGATCGAGAGAGTTCTGTAAAAGCGTTATGGAAATAAGGAAGAAAAATTGAGATCAGAACCAACCACCCTTGCTGAATAAATCTAACATGGATGGGAATATTTTTGTTTATCTTTGATCGTAGTCGAAGATCTTTTGATCCTAAGGAAATCTAGGACGTTCTTGAAATATATCAGGGTTTTTCCAAAGTTTTTTTTATCGGTTGCGCGACCATGTCAGTGATTTAGCTAGCGATATTTTTCCTAATAGCAGGTGCCCAAAAACCCCAAAATTGAAATTGAAAATTTATTTTCCTTGTCAATTTTACTTTTCTTTCTAAACCTGCATTGAAAAGGCAATTCATAACTGATTTCAAAGTCTATTAGCTGATTGCATTTGGTTCAGCGAGGTATTTTAAGAAAATATTTACTATACACGTATGTGCAAAACTGCAAAAAAATGAGGAGATCTTCAAGGTTGTCTATAAATTCACTAAATTTCATCGTAGAAAGTTATAAGGTATGGAATACTAAATAAAAATGTTATGGATACAATTTTAGTAGACCCCTTTTCTTATTTTACATAAATATTGAGAAGACTAAATTTGTTACTATTCATCAAATTTACTATTGAAATTCAAAAATTCTGAATCAGACCAAAATCAAATTCAAAATCTCATCCAACGTCCAACAATCAAGTCAATATATCTCATTTTTCTTTCCTTTTTTTTATTTTTGTCCAAAGAATTTTTTTTTTTTATTTTGTTTTTTAGGGATTGCAGTGGGAGCATTTTGTGGTGGTTGTCCAAATTTTATCGTTGAATTCTTGTTTTAGTTTCAGGAATTCTATATATTAAATTTACTATTTTCACAATAATTTAATTGCTATAGTGCAAACTTTGTATATGAAGAAAACATTGAGAAATTATATATTTTGTAAAAATTAAACTTTTTTTATAAACAATATTTTTTTGTGGAATTATTATTTTTAGAAAAAATCGATCAAAAATGAAAATCATGTACTTCTTAATATAACACATTTTGCTGTGAAACATTTGTTCATGGATTCAATGGTTTCATAGTTCACGCCAAGAATATAAATTTTCTTGCAACTTTTCTAACTAATGAAGAAAGGTGTTAACTTTTCATAATGCAGTTTTATAACAGGTTTGAAGATCATGAAAAACGACAACCATTTTGTTTTCAAAATTTCGTACTACAGCTGAGTTAAAAAAATAAATTTCGATTCCATGAAGTTGTTGACTTTTGTTTACTTTTGTATTTCTTGCAAAGAATGTTAAAAAAAAATTACAGATAATAATGAAAAAAAAGTTTGTATTGAATGTCAATATACAGAATGTGTATGAATTGATGAATTTCCTTTTTAAAGAATAAAGGCAATTTACTTTATAGTTTTTTGCAAGTAATTAATCAATTAATAACTTTTGGTGCTTCTACCATATATTATATTGAAGAAACTTGAATGACAATCTTGTTTATCATTATTTGAATTCTTTTCTGAATATTCTTCATGAAAAATACAATAACGAAAAACCGAAAATGTAAAATTTCATAAAATCCTCAGTGATTTTTTCAAGCTAATAATCGCAGAGAAAAATGTGGGAAACAAAATAGTTCCAGCTCTTGAAGGGTTTTAAGCCTGTTATAAAAATGCATGAAATGCATTAAAAATGAACAAGTTTCTTCATAAATTAGAAAAAATAGAAGAAACTTTTCATTTTTATCGTAAAAACTGATGCTATTCTCAAAATATTCACTACATAAAAAATTTTTTACAGAACAACTATATAATATACTAAGATCTGCATTTTTTGTGTACAATGTTTTTTCCTGAAAGGCATACTCGAGGGGCTAGTCACTAAAAAATCTCAGATTGTCGTGCTTGAACTCTTAGGAGAGCTCTTTGAGGAACTCTTGGAATTCCGAGAAATCTTGAACATATTTCGCCAAACGTGGAGCACCACGGAACATTCCCACATTAACATCTTCGTGATGCACTGCCTCAGTCAGTCGAACTAACAGCGGACTCCATCCGAACGCCACCGAGTTTAACCGAGTAGCCGGGACGGAGCAATGAAGGGATTTTTTTGCGGGCCGGATGTTGGAGTGGGATGTCAGGAGCCAAATGCATTCTGGAAAAGTCGCTTGCGAGCATTTGCGGAGTGAGTATTGCGCGAGCAGTAAACTCTTTTTGTAGGCTTTCGTCACGCTCTCAAATTGCACTGTCCGTACGCCTGCCTAATAATGGGGAAAGCCTTGGTTGCACACTTTTCATGTTTAACACAAAACTTCACCGCGCAGCGCTGCTCGAGCGTACTGTCCATTTTGAGAGCGCGATGGAAGCCTACAGAAAGGTTTACTTCTCTCGCGGTATTTACTCCGCAAATGCTTGAAGGCGACTGCTCGAACATGAATTTGCGACAGTTCCTGAAATCCCCCACCACCCATCCAGCCCGGCACTCCCTCTTTTGCTCCATCTGGGCTAGGGGAAGTCAGTCCTACTACTTATGGAACTTTGAAGTTCTCTCCAAGATTGAATTTTATAAGTCGAAGTATAGCATCGACACAACATCGATGGAGCATCGACGTGATACGCGTGCACCTCTTCCCAACTGTTGAAATTTTTTGATAATAAAGTTTACTTGGTAATGAAAATTAACAAAACTTCTCTTTGACCAAACACAGTTGGCAACAGCCGCGCGCGCATCACGTCGATGCTACATTGACTTTCCATCGACGCTACGTCGACTTACGAGTCCCATTGTGGAGAGACTTGAGAGCGTGACTGAAGTCTACAAAAAGAGTTTACTTCTCGCGCAATATTTACTCCGCAAATGCTAGAAGGCGACTGTTCCAGCATGCCTTTGGTTCCTGACATCCCCAACCACCCATCATGTCCGTAAAAAACTTCCTCTATTTTTCCGTCAGGTCTATACGAATTCACTTCTACTACTTATGGAACAGATCATGTAGTTTCAAGATTTTAAAACTTCTCCCATCGGGCATACTTCTGAAGCTATGGTTCTGTTTCTGACGAAAATCATGAAAAATCAGCGTGATTCATTTACAGGAGTGCCTTTCCAATCCCAATAAAACATTGCAAAGAGGTATTGATGTGAACGCGACTATTTCTGTGATCAATCACAGAGGTACCTTCCTGACCCTCACGAGACATTAAAAAGTGGTTAATCTTGTGATCTTAACTAGTTCTGTGAACGTTTACAGGAGTGCCTATCCAATCCAAACGAGACTTTGGGAAGGGTGCAGCGGTGCGACCCGAAATTTTTGTGTGACTTTTAATGGCTTTGCGTGTTTTTTACCATAAAATAAAATTTGCGCTAATTTTCAAAACAATTTTCGTAATTAGCGCGTCAAAGTACATGATTATAGGAAGTTAAAAAAATTGAAGGTTAGCACCATTCGGAAATACATTCATATTTTCCCTAAAAGTACTCTCTGAAGGGGATGAATTCAGCCATTAAACTTCAAAATGGGTTATGAATTGCATCTTTATGCAGATTTAAAAAGAAAAGTAAATTCGTGGAAAAAATATAGTTCAATCGAAAATTCACGTAAAGTTCTGATTCAAAGAATCTAATACCTCATTTTTGGGAATTTCTGCGCACACACTATCCGGGCAAAAATCGTTAGCTAAATCGCTGACATGGTCGCGCAGAATTTCGGCTAGAATTCAAAGCAAAAAATGTGGAATAACTCATTAATAAAATAGTCATAACTTTTGTGCATCAGTAAATAAAAACATTTTGTTTAAAAATTATAAATATTTGAACACGCTGTGTATTATATAACAATTTGAGTAGTAACATCAACTAATGATATAATTTTTTCATCATTAGAAGCTGTGAAACATTCCTGTAGGGCGCGATGCATTCGAAAGATGCTGACAAGGCTCCCGGGTCGAAAAATTCACATCCCAGACTTGGAGTGACGAGGGGAACTCTTCAGTGTCCTTCAACCGTCACTGACATGAACCTGTCAGGATTCCCCTCACTTGCTCTACGTGTCGAAGCATCCCTCTTGTTTGTTGAATTCCCTCGTGCCTTTCTTCTAATCATCAATATCGCACGACACCAGAAATGCAATTGTGTACATTTATTATCTCCTGTGCATACGAATAAAAAAGGGGGCTCATATCATTTAGAGATTAATAAATATACGTGATATAACGTCATTTATAAACGTCACATTGATAGAAGAAGTAACAGGTTTTGTGACGATATGCGACGTAAAGGGAAGGGGGCAACGCAGAATATAATATTGCAAATGTAGAATATTGATGTCAAGAATATTTTTTTGAAATGCTGGAGAAAATTAAAATTAGTGGTTTTACTTCACAAGTAAAGCGTATAAGTACAGTTTTCAAACTCTCATAAAAGTGATGTTTTGGCAAAAAAATTACCTGCTTTTATCGAAAAGCTGTAGTTAATCATAAAAATGTGTTATTCGATATTATTTATCACGCTTAAAGGAAATTATATAAATGTTACGTCCTGCGACGTAACGGTTATTATAAATTAAAATGATTTATAAGATTAACTTAATTATTAAAATACACGTTTGCCTTGTATTGATTCAACAATATTGATTTCAACAAATAACAGACGTCGCATGTGGCGTCACCCTAAATTTATGAGTTTTCCAGTCTCCCCTCAATTCATTAAGATAAAAGAGAAACCCCAATATGGCGACTACAAATTGGCCAACCTCATTGATCTGTAGGATTCGCATGGAATCCGGGACATATAAAAACCCTTCGGAAATTAGCAAGTACTAGTCAAGTTTTTGTTTCCGCCGGAGGCTCTGCCCGAATTGTTATCCGTTTTGATAAAGTCTAGTTTTTGTTTTCCGCCGGAGGCTCTGCCCGAATTGAGTCTCGTTTCTGTATCAGCCGGAGGCTCTGCCCGAGTTTTGTTCTGTATTTCGCCGGAGGCTCTGCCCGAATTGAGTTGTATTCTGTATTAAATGTAATTTGTAAATCTGTCATTTAATCATCTAGATGTGTATAAGTCAGCAATTTTTCTGGTTGGAATCAATTAAGTGTGAATGAAATTCAATTCAGTGATCCAGTGCTTGTATCAAATATATGTGAAGTTAATTGTTACGTAAAACGGAACTTCACCCCGTGTACTCACGTATGCTGCTGAAACTAAGTCCAACGCAACGAGATAATAAGACAATTTCAAGAAGGATTCTCCGTCGAAAGCCAGGCCTTCGAACCCGATCCAGGACTTTATCGAAGAGTTCCAGAAGGCTTCCTGTTACCAATTTTCCCTCCCCCCCAGTTGGAAAGTACTAAACTACTGAATTCACAACCATACTGTAAGTACCATAAGTAAACAAATTGATCTATTTTCTCCTTTTAAACTAAAATTCACACTTGGACTCAGTTTCCCTTTTTGTTTCTTACAAGCTGTCTCTTTCTTGGACACTGAGGAATCTCAATTCAAATCTCTTGGCCTTCAGTTTAAAGCATATGTATCTTGAATAAATTCACATTTATTTTGATCAACCAAAAAATCATTGTATTCAATATTAAACCCACTCTCTCTCTCTGTTTTCCTCGAATCCCGCTTCGGCAGAAAATCGGTGTAGTCAGGTTATCTTGACTACTCCGATGAATTGTCGAGAAAAAAAAACGAGGAACTTAATTAGGATAATTAGGTAAGTGACGTAAATTACTTAATATATTTCAGACGTCACATAAATAAATACATTGTGAATGGTATCGATAGACAAAATTTTTTGTTTGAATACTCTGGATTTTGCATTTCCAATCATGTCTTCTAATATAAAAATTCTTCATTTAATGTCACTTGTTAATTTTATAAACAAGTGTTGAGTGTGGACTTTTGAAAGCAGAAATAAACAATAATTTTCTTAATAATTGTTAAGCGACGTGAATAGTAATGGTTGAAAATAAAAATTTGTCATTCAATATTCTTTGTAAACTTCATAAACGAACAGCTAAAAATTACTGGCAGATTAATTTAGGGAAACTAAAGGAATAAACCATTTTTCTCTGCCATTATTTATTTTTCATATAACTTTGTATATACACTGGAAACCGGATTTCCTTACACAGTATTTTTGTGTTCCTAGAATTACTGTCCTCGGCACTTTGGTGATTAGGGCCGCGGAACCAAAAGAGATGCGGTGCTCAGTCAAGCGCGACAAACAGCATGAGGGCCGCATTCTTAACGCTTTAGCTGCATCAGGTTGCGTCATGCGTCCAAATCCAAGAGAAATGGTTCATGCGCTACTGCCTATTCACATGCGGAGAACCTGGATTCATTCCGATTTTTTTATTCAGTTTATATATTCCGTTTTTTATTGCCAGCCATGCCCGAATCCATTCACAAATCAAGGTTTCAGTGAAATTTGTTTATAAAATTAACAATTACCATCTGGATCCAGTATCACCTTATCGATGAAAGCAAGTATCCTTATTACCAAAATATTACTTGGAAAACTGAGAATCGATAATGTTCGCTATTTGATATTATAATTTGTTGATAAGAAATAAGATTTCTCGACTAACCTTTTCTGCTTGAGCACACAAGCTAGCACAAGTAAAATGTTAAACAATAACATTGCAAAAATTGCTTGCACATATGAATTCTGAATTTAATTATACATTTTTCGCAAATAACAAGATTTAAAATCGATTAAGAATTGCGTTCCAAAAGTTATTTTGTACTTTGTCAATTAAATTCGCCCCACGTGCCTATCGTTGCGCGCGGATATATTGAGACTACGCGGCCGTATGAAAAATTAACATTCATGAGAATTTAAGAGTTTTATTGATTTTTTTCGAATCGACACAGAGAATTCAAAGAAATCGAAATATTTATAGTTAAAAAAATTAAACATATGATTTTGAACGAAAAATTTAATTGAATTTTTTAAAATTTTATGAAGCCCTCCTTAGAACTTTTTCAATTTTTGAACTTCATTAGAAAATCCAATAAATTATCAGCCATTCCACTAAGATTTATCAAAATCGCTAGACCCATATACAATTCTGATGTTTAGGAAATAGATTGTCCTTCATTTAAGTGGGTGTAAAATTCAACTATTTTATTGAAAATTCGTCCCTTTTACATAAAACTTCTAAAATTAAGTGGTGAATTAAAATGCTTGGTTGAAAACTGTTTATTTTTATTGTTAAAACTTTAATTATTTGCTTCAGCATCCTTCTTTGTGGGTAAAAAATTTAACTATTTTGTGAAAAAGTAATACATTTCGGTACGAAAGTTTTTGGGTAAAAATTCATTTTTTATAGTTGAAAACTCTACTGTCATCTTTTTTTATTTAATGTTAATTTTAATTTAATTCTCTTTTCTTTAAAAATTGGACCAATTGACTGAAATTCCAACTATTTGTTCAGAAAATTGTTTTATGTACTTGAAATTTCAACTATTTGGTTGTGAAGGCAATTTTTTCATCTGAAATTATTATATTTTTGTTCAGTTGAATTACTTAAGTGAAGAATCATCTTTATTTGTCATAAGTTTATCATTTCGGGTTTGAAACTCAACTGTTTTCTAAAACATTAGACTTTTTAGCTTGAAACTCAACTGATTTTTGTTAAAAATTGACGTTTTTCTGTGACTCTGGATTTCAAGCTTTTGTAATTAATTACAAACAAACTAAGCCTCCAATCAATAAACCAAAGAGAACTTTGGATTCTTTTTGGAAATACCTGAGTGAGATTTTTTAAAACAATCTGTTCACAATTTTTCTAAGTCATTCGACATAAGCGCACATTTGCTCAAATAAGAAGAAACATTATTGTACATTATAGTACATTATTTTTTAATGTTCTTCGATTGTTATAAACAAACTAATCGTCCGAATAAACAACCAAAACACCTTCGAATTCCTCACGCAAATATCCCGGTGCTCCTTGTTCAAACTCTTTTTCAAATAATTAAATCAATTGTTAATAATTTCAAACTTTGAAAAGCGTGATGATCTTACTAAGCGTTCAGTCAAAAAACCAAAAGCCCAGGAGAGTTCAAGCCGTGCGTGATGATCTGTGCAGAAGAAGTAGAGGGGCGGGGAAAGTGTTCCGCAGATGAAAATTCATGTAGAGAAATCTCGGAGGATCCTGCACATGTTCTTGCATAGGCAATCTTGACAGTTCCTGTGCATGAATTTGGCAAAGGCAAAACATGATCCTACAAAGGAATCTGCACCGATAAAGGAACCTTTGCAGGGATCCCGTACAGGTTCATCTGCGAAGAAAATTGAGGCGCAGGTTTTTGCACAGAAGCCTGTATAGGGTCTCTTACAGAAAGCCATCATAGGAATCTCTGGAATGATACTTTCATTCCCTTTGAAGATCCAACTGACTATCAAGAAAGCCCAGCCACTAGCGAACCATCGCGGATCAGTTCCTAGGCAGGTTTGGGTATTAGTCTAAGAGCCAGCGACACTGGACCTTGCGTCATCGAGGATATTGATTCAAAAACTCGGAATGATAGTTTGCATGTAGGATAATAATGAACCGCCATGCTGACTGAGCAAATCATGGACCCACATACCTTTATTAATTATTTTCCCTCAAAATTAGCATAATTGAAGAATTAAAAGAAACTATATCACCTGATTGGCAGCATCAAGAACTCATTGAAAATATATGTGTACCTGCCCTTAATCGGTGCCCAACCCCTGTTGACCGAGCACGAAGGGGGATAGGTCCGTAACTGAACTTGCGTCATGATGGATATAAATTTTTTTTAAATGTAGGTCTGAATCCCCACAACACGAATAAATATGTGTGCCTTGAAAATTCTTGTACCGATTAGGGCAGGTACACATATATGTCCGATGAGTGCTCGATGCCACCAATCACGTGATTTATGCTAATCTTAGAGAAACATGAATGCTTGAATAGCATGGCAGTTCGTTATTATCCTACATGTAAACTATCATGCCTAATCTTTTTATCAATATCCGCGATGACGCAAGGTCCAGTGTCGCTGGCTTTTAGACCATATAGGATCCTGAACGAGTTCCTTTACATGAACCCATACCTCAATTCTCTCTGTAGAGGAACCTGTGCAGATCTTTTAACCCTCGGAGAACACACTGAGTCAATTTGACACGCAACAAATATTTTTGTTGGTCCATTTGGGGGTCAAATCATTCCTATTGGCTCTTGAGTATACATTAGAACTTTTCAAAGACAATTGATCCAGTTATTTCGGAATGGTACGCGATCAAGAAAGTATTGGGCCAGATTGATCTGAATTCCGGCACAGGGACCGTCAGGATTACCTAAGCAGGTTCATGTGCAGTTCTCGTGTACATGAACATGTGCAGGATCCTGTGAGGTCCCTGTAAAGGGAATTTTAGCTAGGTCGAAATAGCGTGACGCAGCTTTTAAACAGCCCCTATCTAAAAAGTAGTTTTGGTGATGCCTCATCTTGAAGTAGAAGTGAAGTGTTCCATCAAGGCTACCTTTATGGACGGAATAATTGCAAATTACTCTCCTGCAACTTTGCGACTTCTTGCTACGATTCATGTTTAAATTAAGAGAGGTGTAGAGGACGCGATGGAATACTCTTCCTCTCTCTTTCTCTCTACCAATTATGCCTCTCAATCAGTTTCGCGCTCTTTCTATCTTCCCCTCGTGTGTAACTTGCAGACAACGTCATGATTTTTTTCTAAATTTTATAAACGGATGATGATTGCGCAACGCGGAAGAGCAGACGGGTTTGTCGACTTGGGGTGAGGAGAGAAAGGTCAGCGACTTCAGCGGTACCGCGACCCTGGACTAACACATGACCCGACAACTTCCTACCTTTCGCCATCAAACGGTACGACAAGTTTTTATTTCTCTTAATTATCGACCCATTGCATCCCATGACACCATTTCTCACACCATTCTTCGGGATGTTATACCCGGAGAAAAAGTTTTTAGATTCAAGCAAATATTGATTATTGTATTGTTATTTGATGGATACAAGGTGAATAATATTGAAACGTTTAAAAATATGATTAGTCAAATGTGGGATTCACTTGTATAACATATACTAGAATAGTTTAGTCATTCGCAAATAATTAAATTTAAATGATGCAGTTAGTGCGGCTCGTTAGAGTCGACACTTACTTCCATTTTTCAAAGTTAACTCCATCTAATAACTTCGCTCATCCAAAACTATGTTTTTAAACTCGTTCTATGAAAAAAACTATTCTATTCATATAAACTTGATATAGAAGGTGAAGCTGAAATACTAACATTTCGTTTCAGTAAAATATATTTCCCCTCTTAGGAATGCACATTGAAGCCGTTCAAATTGATTAATAAATGAAGAGATCATTTTATAATCGTCCCCTTGCCAAATCTTTTTGATTCCCCAAAAAAATTTCCTTTAAACTTGAGCCAAATTGACATGTTGAAAAATATAGTTTCGTCCAGTGTTGGGTAAGTTACTTTTTCTGAAGTGATTAGTTACAGTTACTATAGAAAGTAATTTGGAGTTACCCAAGAAAGTTACTTTTTTCACTTCCTTTATTTAACCATAGAAAAATAAAAACAGCTAGGATGATAATGCATGAAGAACTTAATTTGAAAAGAAATAGTTATCAGTTAAAGTAAATACAAAAACAATATATATTGAATGAATGAAATTTTTAAGACAGAAAGAACACTTCTAAATAAAAGAGTTGAATTTTTAAGCGAAAAAAATTAATTTTCAAACCAAAAATTACTCTTCAATCAAATACTTCAGCATTCTACTAGAACAGATTAATTTTTAACAAAATATATGAATTTTAACCCAATGGTTGAATTTTCATATACCGAAAATATTAATTTTCAACCTAAAAGTTAATCTTTAACCAAATAGTTAGATTTTCTACCATTTTAAAACCAAAATGACGAACTTTAAACAAAAGTGTGAAATTTCCAACAAAAAAGTTCATTTTCAACCTTATAGTTGAGTTTTCTACCAAAATATTTGAATTTTTTTCAGAAAAGTAAACGTATTTGAAACGAAGCAGTTAAATTTAAACCAAAGTAATGACCTTTCAACTATAGTTATGAATCTTCAACCAAAAACTGAATTTTTAACAAAGAATATGAATTTTGAACCTGATAGTTAAATTTTCAACTAGAAAAGACAAATATTTAACAAAATAGCTCAACCCTTTACAGATTTTTTGTTTCACTGAAAAGATGAGTTATCAACCAAAATAGATGAATTCTCAATGAAAAATATAATAGTATTTGATATTATTTTGACCAATCAAGATTATAATTTTACATCAAGTTAAATTCAACCAAAAAATCCTCAACCAAATCAGATTGATTTTCTACCAAAATATTTGACTTTTCAACAACAACATAATCAGATTTTTTCACCAAAAGAGATACATTTTTCAAGCAAAAAAGCCTTGTTTCGTACAAAACAGTTGCATTTTCATAATAAAAATATGAAATTTCGACAAAAAAGTTACTTTACAACCGAATAGTTAAACCTATCACCGAAATAGTTCAATTTATAAAAAATTATCAGCCGAAAATGTAATAGTTAACATTATTTCAACCAAAAAGGATTATATTTTGGAAGCAATCACAGTTGAACTCAATCAAAAAAGATGAATTTTTAAAAAAATGCTGAATTCGCAACCAAGAGAGATAATTCTCTACCCTTAACTGACCCATAAACCTCTCTTAATAAAAGATATACAAAAGACCCAAAGCAATTTCAATCCAACCGAAATTAAAGATCAAAGTTACTACCAAAATCATAGCTAAGTTACGTTACAAGTTACTTTTTGAAATAGTGACGAAGGTATCCTAAAAGTTACAAATAACGTAACTTTTCTGTAACTTAATTACTTTTGTCACTTCTTAAAGAATGTCCAACTAATAATTTGCATAGAAAACATTAAATTTTACCACCACCCCCAAAGACCTTGCATTGCACCCAGAAAATGCCCTGAGATCGTAAATAGCAGTTTAATGTAAAATTCATGCCACGGACGTATTTGCTGAAACTCTTCTTTAATTTGCATAATATATTACAATTCAATAAAACTTTATAAGTTCTGGAAAACTGATTTTTTTAATTGTTAGAGGGAATATTTTTAGTTTAAGAAATTTTTCAATTGTTTATCAAATGTTCATTTTCACATAATATAATAATTATCAGTAATTTTTCACAGAATTTCGAAGCGTCTTAAACAACAAATATTGCTCCTGATATTCCTTGAGAGTTTCATTAATTCTATAGAAGACTAAGCAAGTGGAAATTTTTTAAACAATCATAAAATATCTATGTATATTCAGTGCATTGGAGTATTTCCTCACTGTGAATTTTTCTTCGAACGTTTTTTAAATAACATAGTTATTCTTCTCGAATAAAGTTTAATTTGGTCATACGGTCATATAAAATGTAATGGATTCAGATTCACAATGAGGAAATACTCCAATGCACTGAATATACATAGATATATCAAGTTCAGTAACGTTCTGTGATATCATGGGTTATTTAAACTACATCTTGAAGAGGTATGGTGACACTCCAAGAAAACTAATAGGAAATTGGATACACACTAATAGAACATTAGTCAATCTAAAGGAACAACGCACATTCCTAATTAGATGCAGAAAAGAGGCCCTGATTCCAGCACACATTCAACATCAAACTAGCAAATGTAATTTACATAATTTAAATTACAAATTATTACATAAATTTGAAAGAACTAAATTACAATTTCAAAAAAAATGTTTAAATTATGAAATTAATAACTTAGTTAGAAATATCAAAGATTTAAGACCTGCAATTAGGTCGAAACGTACGTCGGTTAAACATGACAAATAAATTTTGATTCTTAAACATCTGAATCCATTACATTTTATATGACCGTATGACCAAATTAAATTTTATTCGAGAAGAATAACTATGTTAATCATAAAATATCTTGAAGAAATATTTTTATCTAAAAATTAATTAAATGTGATATTAATCAGGGAAAATACTAACTTTTTCTGATTTATAGAAGAGATAAAAAAACTTTCTAGAGGAATAATTGACGATCGTTTGTGTACATTTTTTTGTCAATGCATGGATCAGTTTGTAATCCAGTCTGTGAAAATTAATTATTGCATAAGAAAATAACACTATTCAATAGAACAAAGAACATTTATTGTACTAAATTAAAACATGTTTTAATTATGATAACATTATCTCCAATTGTTAAATACTTTTCACAATTCAATGTAACAATCAGATTATTTAAAAAATGGAATGTATCAGTATACTTTATTCAATCCCTTTGAATTCTCCTAAATTTTTAAATATTTGAATGCATTTTAGTGTTAAATTTTAAATTAAAAAAAAAGCAAAATCTTCATTTTTTGATGGATCAGATGTAATGAAGCGAGAAAGTATGACCTTCGAATAAAGCTCAATTTTGTGATTGAATTGAGTATAGTTTATATTTCCCAGCTTCAATTGTTCGAACAAATAATTATTGTTTTAAAATATTGAAATAATTTTGAAAAAACCTTGAAAGTTGTATTTTAATGCAACTTGTACAACTGTGAAAGAAACAAACAAATATGTTCATCTCGCGCAACGCTACCTTATATACGATTCCATTTTTTTCTCACTACTTATATTTATGTGAAACATCCTGAAATCAGTAAAGACACTCAAAAGTCATAACATTTATTCTAAATAATACTGATAGACTCAGTTTTCAAATTGTTGTTTGGCATATACCTAAACACAATGCTTAGTTTCCACTTTTGTTTAATATGAAGTCATTGTCAATGCTATAAACAAATTAAATAGAAAAATGCATATCTTAGTCTTTTTGCGCTCTGAAGACTTCGTTCCATTAATAAAATTTATCAAAAATTCCTCGCAAATAAATGAAATGTGCTATTAGTTGATACTTTATAACAATTGTTAATTGTTTTAATACATATGAAGAACCAGTACAAATTTTCGTTAATTTTCATCCAGAATATTCGTTTCTTCTACTAAGGAATCAATATTTAACTACTCAAGAAAATCTTTCTCTCATGATACTTTACCAATCAAAATTATCTATTTTAGATTATTTTAGATTTCAGATTATTTTAAAATCATTTATTTTAGAAATGAATTCACAACTTCAATGCCTGTCAATAAGTGGATTTTGCTTTTTTGTTAGGAAATCGTCTGCGAGTGACTTAGAAAGAACCTTATGTATCAGGAGAGAAATGACAGGCGACAACATTTGTTATTGATTGGAATAAATTTCATAAATAACTGCAGATTTTCGTTAATTTTCTAACATTTCTTCCATTTTTTTAACGAAATTAACTCTCTATGTCTTGAAAAAATCCTTTTTTTATGATACTTTATCAAAAAAGAAATTTTTGTCATACCGGCAGATTTTTTTTTTTTTTTGACAAAATTACTTTAAAGTAACTTGGCCATATATCTTTTTTGTGTGATTCTACCAATGCGCTGAAATTATCATTTTTCTATAAGAAATTCTAATAACAAAATAAATGAATAAGTCAATTTTGTGTAGCAAGCCACCGTTTCTTTAAACATTTTAAATTTGACTGCATATCGTGGCTTCAGCTGCAGTGCTTTTACTTCTGCATGTAGCGATCTTTCAACCTTCACTCTGTGTTTGTATTTTTTCATCAAATTGATTCAAATAAAGAACAAATGTGGTCGCTTGACATATTCTCCTTATGGATGAGATCTTTTTTAAGTAAATAGTAGTCGATTTCATGAAAAAACGACATTCATTTGTTTATAAGTAGTAAAGTTGTGAATGTGTTTATAAAATTATTCAAAGAATAAAAAAAATATCGTTTGCTAATGGAAAAAATAAGGCAACGATGTTACCAAGTAATTTGAAATTCATTCTGTTGTAAAAAACGAAACCAGCAGGTTGAAAATTGAGGGCCCAGATCAAAGAACCGGTTATAACTTTCTGCCACCTAGAGTCGGCACCCCTTAAATGTTCCTTTAATTTAAGTGGTAAGAAGCCTTTCCACTCTTTACGCCAGGAATTTGAAACCGGTTCTTTGATATAGGCCCTTAATTGACGAAAATCTGAATTTGTCTATAAAATAAAATAAAATAAATGACAAATATCGTCGCCTGACGATATATGGGATTTAGTCCCTCTGCCAGTATCAATGGATTGTTTTCTATGTACTTCCATCGGGGCTTTGGCGGTTCGGAAACCACCTTAAACTGTAGGTCTCTTCAAGAGAGACTATTTACTATATAGTTAGCGATCTTCTTCCGAAGGGGAATTCCGTTTGGTTGCCGCTGGCCGATTTCGATTTATGGACACAAATAAAAAACAAACACACACAGACACATAAACAGGAACAAAAACATTTAAAAACAGTGCGTTGATTTGTACATCTAACTAATGACCTCAGAGGTACGGCTCCGTCCACCCTAACCTATCCTTATGTCCTCTACGACCAGCTAGGGAGGTTGCGAGATGGCAGAGTGGGTGATGCTCACTTTGCTATGCAAAGAGGTCTGCGCCATTCATTGTGCGATGTGGTACGCCTGGCAGCTGAGAGGTATATTTCCAGAACGTTGGAAACAAGGAAATGCACTGAGATCTCTCTACTAATTTTATGATATTTTAAATAAATATGACTAGTTCCAAAAAATGGGGTCGTTCAATAAAAAAAATGTTTAATGTCCACTTTGTTGGTTAATAATAAAATAATCAAAACAAAATTGAAAAATCGGCTCGCACAAACCTCTTTAAGATTCAGTTAAATCTAATTCTCAAAACAAAATTTTCGAATCAAATCAAAATTGTCAGCGCTAGACTAATTTGTCGAGGAAAACATTTTTTGCCTAACTGTACAATGGGGCGTAGCTTGATATCTTATTATAAATGAGCGCAGTTGCGTACCTCATGAAGTACTTTACCATCAGTTCCGAATCCTTGTAGGGAGTAAAGCTCTGAATTATGGGTGGAAAAAGAAAGAGGAAAAGGGAAAAGGACAAAAAGAGAAAAAGGGCGAGTAAGAGGAGATGGAGGGAAGGTGAAGCTGAGCGCCGCGTCTGAGGTAAAGAAATAAAGCGAGGAGACTGTCGGGGCCGATGGAGGTAGAGAGTGGTAGAAAGGGGTTGAAGGGGATGTGTAGGTTTGCCTAACGCGTCTGCATTGAAGACGACAAGGGGCGGAAGGGAGACAGTGAATATGTCACCTGAATGCCACGGTAATGTTCACAAAATGCCGGAAATATAAGCAAACGTGGCGCTCGCAACACTCCCGGGAACTGTCGTTTACATAAATAGCCGCGCTGCAAGATTCTACCTAGTATTCCGACAGTGTGCACGCAGGTACCAGTGTACGTGTCTCAATATTTGACGTAACAGTTTCCAAGCATTTGCCTACCAAATGCAACTTGCTGCATTGCATACTCACATCAGTAGGGTATGCCAAATTGCACAAATATTCTTTTTATAGGTCTCACCCCCTTATTTTTGATGGATACATTTTTTTTAAAGTAAAAAGAGTAAGTTCTTGACGTCAAAACTTAAAAATTATCTCGCAAATTATTTAAAATTGGTTTAATATTGAATAAAAAAACCAAAAACCTTTCTTTCTAAATCTAGTCAATGAAAATTTACTAATTACAGTAGTAAATGAATTATGAAATAATAATATTTTAGCGGAGATAGATCCAAAGATAATTTTCTTCGGGAAGCGCGGAAGGGGATGGGATAGCAGCATATACTAAACAACATCTAATACAATTTTTCCAACTGTCTGACGTTCTGGAATTCTCCGTAAAACTGACTCCTTTCCTGGCTCGTTCAGGGCTAACATTACAGAAAGTTCCGCCCTGCTAGCCCGAGCGCTATAAACCAGAACCGCGTTTTAGTAACCTACGGTTTAGTAATTCCTGGAATTGCTGGCCTACGCAGTTTCTTAGCTCGCGTAGCGAGAAACGATTGCGAATCTTGCCTGAAAAACATCCTCAGCATAGTGGAAAGGCGCAGCTCGCGTGTACTCACTCGAACATATTGCGCAATATTATGCATTGCAATTGGAAACGGTTCAGGCGACCTTGACTCTTTAAGTTTCGATTCTCTCGATTTACCATAAGGTCTGTTTGCAGGCAACCCTCGACACTGTTAACGAACCCAGACTTTGGTGTACTTGACCGATTAGTCTCAAGGAAAATTTCGTAATATTTGTCCATGACAAATTTTTGTTTAAAGTTAGATACACTTTCATGATCGTAGCCTGGTTTTTACCGAAAACATGATCTATGTTCAGAAATAGAGGCTAGGAAATAATAAACGAGCCAGTCCACGTGAGCCAGGCGCAAGCGCAACTTTAAGCTGTCCTATGTACCGTACGAGAATGATGCAAGCCAGATGATAAAGTTTCTCATTTTTTAATATTTATCCGAAAATAGTACATTCTAGTCATAAATATTCGCCTACTAATGAAAAGCAACACCGCTGTGCCGAACTGGTAATTCAATAATATTGATTTTTTTTTTCACTTGGAAACTGGGGTTTCAAAATGCGCATGGTGATGACGCTTCTGTTGTCAAGTTCCACTTTTCAGTTTGAATATCGGATGCGCCAAAAAAATAATATTTTTAAGTTTATTTGATAAAATCTTATCTTGAGCGGTACGTGCAATATTCATGTGCTTATCACTCAACTTCAACTACAATATTTGACTAGAAGAAATAGACTAGTGGAATTAGACATAAAAATCGAGTCAATTAAAAAAAATTCTATAGTTGTTATATAGACAAATTATTATTTTGTTTATGACTCCTCAGCGAAAATACCGAAGGTTTTGAAAAATGTTATTTCTGCTTCTTTCCATTGAAAAGAGACTATTATATGATTTGCAAATCTGCATGCATAACGCAATTCATCGTTTCTTTAATTAATGTTGCACTTTTTGCAATTACACAAATAAAATTCCTGCAAGAATTGCAAGTGTTGCGTTTTTGAGTAAAAAATTGGAAACCTCGAAATCTAAAAAATATAAAATTTTCAAAATGTTATACGACAGGCAACAATATAAAAATTGCAATTAAACAAATTAAGTACTTTGTTAAACTAGCCAAAAAATACAAACATTTAGCAAATCGTACTTAGTGATAATTAACTTACTACTAACGTCCTATTTTCATGGTATCTTGTTTCTTTAAAAAAGTTTTTGAAAGTAATAAAATAACTGCCGATGTAGAAAAAAGAGGAAAATTTTGAAAAAAAATGAGTGACCATAAGCAATTCAGGAATTGCGTGAAAATTTTGGGATAAGTGAGTAATTTTTTAAAATAAATTTTATAAGATAAGCGGAGTGTGATTCAAATTTTTAACTTATTTGGTCTGAAAATTTCCGAAGAATTTAACAAAAAAGCGATGTTCTAGCATGAATATTCTAGAAGTTCTCTTAACGTGATTTTTGAGTGAAAAAAACTTTGAAACTTTTTATTTTTGCACAATATCTCATTTCCTGTACATTCTACATGAAAATTGTATGAAAATAAATTGAAGAAGATTCAATTATCTTTAAAACTCAGAAAAATTAATTAATTCTAGCTTTCATAGAACAGGAGTCTCTTATAGCAGGCTGCTTTTTGTGGAACATTATGATGGATCGCATTTTTAAATAAAATTTATTTTGTATATGTTTCATCAGCAATTTTCACTATTTTCTTTAACTCTTATACTTAACCATAATTCGATTTTTCAATTTGTAAAAAGAATTTCACAAAAAGCAGCCTGCTATAAAAGACTATAACCCCTATTCTACGAAAGCTAGAATCAATTATTCTTTTTAGTTCTGAAGAAGATTTGATTCTTCTTAATTCATTTCTTCACAATTTCTATGTGGGATGTGCAGGAGATGAGATAAAAATGAGATCAAATTCTGCGGAAATTTTTGGACTTTCTTTTTGATGCTTAGAATTGTGACGACAAATGGACCAGAATTGTTGGATTTTGGAAAAACTGATGTCTTCCACATATTTTTTAAGATTTAAAAGGGATCGGAAAATCAATCAATATTAAGCACACAGGAACTTATTTTGAGCACAAAGTTTAAGGTTTTTAGTACAAAAAACGTTACTTATACTTGTTTCTTTCGGAGAAAATCACGTAAATTGATAAAAAAAACAACAAATATCCAGTTATTTTAAGAGAGAGCATAACGATTTTTTCCATATTCTGTAAAAATACTCAGGAGGTATCCCCAAAACATAATTTCTGAGGTACAAACTTTAGCCTGCTCATTTGAGTAAAACTTGGTTCTGAGGACGAGTGCCTAGCTTAACTTGTTTTCAAGTTATAACAAAAATTGTAATGTTGACACACGTACACAAACATACACATGTAAACGTGAGCTCTTTCTTGATATCTTATTTTTGTACTCCTGAGATCGAATTAGTTCAAGATGTGTCCAGCAGTAAAGTTCAAAAAATTTTGTCGTTACAAAGCTGCCTCTATGAGGAAGCAATTTATTCAAATGTATCCACAGATTATGAAAAATATTTTTCAGCCTTCAGAGGAATTGTATACGTACATTATTATGTCCATGAGGCCAATATTATCAGTAAATGTTAGAAATATGGAAGATTTCTATAAAATCGCAAAAAAATGCAGAATATTCTGCAGCAGTTTAACAGTTACAAGAATTGTCTAAAAAATTGTTAAAAATCTCGAAATACTATGAATAAATTAAAAATAAATGGATATATGAAAGCAAGCATTGGAAAAATATAAATATACTAATGTTAAATACTATGCTCACAATGCTCTATTGAATAAGACTTAAGCATGAACTACTTTTTCAAATTTCATTTCAAAATATCTTGCAAAAGTAATCTAATATTTGAATCTGCAGACAGTAAGTGCAACTGTAATAGTAATTGAATTCACATATTACCTTGTCAACATCAAGATCGCTGAGCGACACACGACAAACATTAGTGCAATCCCAAATTGAAACAGGATTCCGTTAGGATACTCAAATGTGTGTCCAAGTTTCCGTACATGTGTCCAGGTATCCACCAAACATCCTTCACTCTCTGCTAGATATTATCAGGGTAATGTTCACTACCTGACCTAGATGATTAGGTTTCTGATCACACAAGATGAAATTATTGTGCACTCTAAATTATTCATGAATACATGGGAAAAATTACTCTTTGGGACTTTCGAAATAAATTCTGTGGGTTTGGAAAAATGTGACGGGAAATTTATAACTCTTTTGGAAGCCTTCCAAGCGAAGAATTGTGCTTACACTATTTTGAGCCTATTCACTTGATTTTAGTTAAAATCGAAAATAAGTTTTATAATTGCGAAATGTCTGATATTTGTAACGTTGTTTGTGATTTTTAATAGTTTGCCCTCACAGAAAAAACTAAGAATAAAATTTGTTGCAGGAAATTTTTTAGAGCGATAAAGTTTTGTTCGGCCAACTTCGCATCTTTCAAAATACATGTGTTTGTCATGGAATAAAAAAGAAAGTTTAACCGGTATTTGTGTAAAGTTTATCCTGTAAAGTTGATTTTCGTTGCAGAAAATCTTTCGTCGGAAATCGATGTAAAGTTTATCTTCTATTTTTCTGTGCTGACGCTATTATTCTGCGCGTTCACTTTCATTCTGGTCTGTCGCTTGAACTCTCTCAACGGCTGGTGTAGTAGTGCTTAAGAAATAGTTTTGGTTTCACTTACTGAAAATGCTGCCAAAAAGTCGAAAATTCCATTTCTGGTCAAACAGTGTTTGTTTTATTCATAGAAAACGATTATGTATTTTAATTTATCTACATAAAACTAATACCTTCTCAATAGGGTGAGATTGTAAGAATGTGATTTTTTGGTTTATTTTGTGATGTCATTTTTCACGATTAAAACAAAAACTACGCATCCTATGAAAAAATAATGAAGAACAAATTGGTAGATCTCTTCGCATGGATATTTTTTGTCGAATCAGTTTTTCCCGCATCTTGCATAGTCTGGAAGCAAAATGGAATTTATTTTTTTATTTTTTATATGTTCCATGGGTTCGAAATTCCAATTTTTCATTTTTCTAGAAAATTACAAAAGTTGTCATGATAATCTTGTAGGGCTTTCAAAAAGCAACGTTTCTCTTCTCTGGAATTTTTTTATATAGTGCGTTGTTTGGCTTGAAATGCTGATTTCCGTTAGTTTTTTTGGGATTTTGAAAATACCATAACTCTGATAGTTTTATTTTTACCGAAAAAAATCGTTAGGAAAAAGGGTTTAGATTCTTGAGTACTACGAATTTCTGTTCATAAAATTTTGAAGATTTGGAAAAAAAATAATTTCAAAATTCTTGAAAATGCTCTAACTTTTTGACTTTTCATAAAAAATAGCTGGCTAACGAACTTTTCCTTTCCTTTCAGGGCTTAAGAAAAATTAGCCAAAGCTCAATCCAATCTGATAATTTTTTCGAAAGTTATCGTGCTTACAGACAGACAGACTGCAGACAGGCACCTCGGTAAAAATCGTTTTTTCTACTCCAGGGGGTCTCAAAACGCGAAGATTTGATGGCAAGCGACCAAGTCAAATTTTACATAAAACCAGTACCTTCTCATTAGGATAAGAATGTAAAAATACTTAACAAGTTATATATCGCATTCAACGGGAATTTTTGTTGACCAAACAAATTTACCAGAAAAAAGTGGACTTCTCTAGAACGATAAGATGAACCAGATATGACTAATAATTAATTGTTTAAATAATTCATGAATATAGAAAATAAAATTTAAGTTTTGAACAATTATTAATCGTCACATTTACAGTTGAATAGAGAAAATTTCTAAATTTCCAGGAAAAATATCATTCAAACAAATGTGATTTGTTAAGGCAAATATGGGTATTTTGAATAACAAATATAGGGTATCGTAAACGTAAAAAGTATAATAAAAAACAGACTTGATTATGAGTCTCAGAATAAAGCCGAATTTTTGAGAAAAGAAATATTAGAGAAAATGAAATTTCTTTATACAAATAGGCGTTTATCAGGCAATAAAGCAGAGGTATGAAAAACGCATAAAATATAAAAAACGAGAATGAAGTGCTCTAAGGTTTACATAACGTACAGAATAAAAAATTTTGTATTTGGGGGTACTATTCGGTGCTCTAAAAAGCTCATGTCTTTCTCGCAAAATTCTCCCAAACCCGCAGAAGTTATTTCATAAAACCCAAAATGTTAATTTTTCCAATGTATTTTACGTAGGAAATTTTGTGTGACCAGCGAAACGTGAAAAAATTAAAATTTTAAATTAACAAATATATGCTCTTTTGTTTCTCAAATTTGGAACCGAATGGAGTGAATCGTTGCCCTCCAGCACGAAAAAAATTTTTAATGTACGTTTGAGCTACCCTAATGAATATTGTCCGGCTCGTTGTCCGGTGGCTCATATTTGTTGCAACTAAAAATAACGCTGAATCTGCGTACTTTTGAGGATTGGCGTTCTTCTATACTTAAAGTAATCTGCAAACCCAATTCCAGAAATAATTCTGGTTAAAATTTCCGATCGTAGATTAAATATTTACCATTCCCATTTTGCTTTTTGATGCAAATATAAAGGCACCTTCTAATCTAAAGTCGATAATACCCCTGGTATTGACCAAGAATAGAGTTCAATTAATTAGTTTATTTTCTCTGGAAACACCAGCATAATGTGAATTACTATTCTGCACCACAAAATTGGTGGTGATCATGAGAGTTTGCTCTACTAATTGGTGCACTAATGAATATGACGCGAACCTGAGGGAGCGAAGCACTTCCGATCTGTTTAAACCCTTACTCTCGGTATGCAGAGAAGCCAGATATATGCATGTAACTGTGATCCATTCAGGCCTTCCTTCCTTGCTTCATTATTTCACTTCCTCTTTCATTTTCCTGCCCTTCGCTCAAACCAGGTTCTGCAAACGTTCTTCAGCTTTCTCGTGAATCGCTGTCTACATCTCTACTTATACTATAATCATACATTTCTTATATGCTAAAGAGAGTACTTTATTTTTGTTCACCCTCGCATCACGCACGGATACAGGATAATAATATACGACTTTCCTCGTTCCATGGAGTAGAGTTTCTCCCACATTATTGCTGTTTTCATTGTCGTCAACCACCCAAGACATTTTTTCAGTGAATAAGAGTACTGTCTATACAAAAAATGTAGATTCCTCAATTTTTGTACAGATTATAGTGAAAATCTCAGCAGATAAAAATTGCAAAAACATGAGACGAAGTGCATGTTGCAGATGAAGGTTATGCCTATACTGATGCACAGTTTTCAAATTTTCAGTGGGTTAGCAGTCATTTCTTGATGAGTGAAAGGTTAAAAAGTACCACTATCTTACGACTGTTTCAGAATACTCAACTTTGAATGGCTGTTAGTACCTGAAAACAAATTTTAAAAAATGTGCAAAAACTTTATGGATTTCTTTGATCCTTTTTGTGCAGAATGGTTAATTTTGGAGACAGAAATAATCATTTGTTATTATGTTATTCACAAAAGAGTAGAGAGGTGTTGTCTCCAACATTAAACAACGTACGGAGATAATTCTTGAAGCGAATTTCACATTTTTGTCTTCTGAAAATAGTGTATGTAGTTATGAGCAAAAATGTGCATATCAATTCTTGGAAAATTATTTTCTTTGGAAATGCTAAGGGCTTTTCGATTATGGAAGCACTCGCATTCACAGCATAAGACTTTGCCTGTGCTACTGCTACTCCTACAATTACGACTGGCTGTCACACTCACATCTATTGTCAGCACCGCTCCGTCGATAATCGAGAAGCCTTTTGTATTTTTCGCAGAATAAAATAATTTCTTAAACATTTAAGCGTAAATTCTTGCTCACTGACACTACATATATACACCCTTTCCAGTAGCAAAAAATGTGCAATTTGCTTTAAGAATTATCTCATAATCTTGTTTATTTTTGGAAATGATACCTCACTACTCTTTTGTTATTAACTTAATAACAAATTATTATTTCCGAATCTGATATTTACCACTGTGTACAAAGAAAAATAAAAAAAATCACGTATGTTTTTCGCAGATTTTTTGTAATTTACTTTCTGGAACTAACAGCCATTTAAAGCTGAGTATTCTGGAATGATCGTAAGATAATGGTACTTTTTAACCTTCCACTCATCATAAAATAATTTCTATTTGACTGAAAAATTCATGACTCTGTTTAGGTATATGCAAAACCTTCATCTGTTATTTGTGGTATGTACCATAATAAAGAAAATTCTATTGAGATTTTCACTGTAATCCGTACCAAATTATGGTACCAATATTTTCTGGATACACATGTTGTAGATGGATACCACGTTGGACTTATGCAAACCAGACCTTTACATCATTGATTTTTTAAAAACTTTTTCTAGTTATTTTAGTAGAAAAAAGATAGTTTGCTGAGGATTTTTGAAATGTGCGAAAAACATGTTTTTTGATTGAGTTGAATACACACTTTTTTGGAAAAAGTTCATTATGTGAAACCTGAAATTGCCGTATGTGGAATGAAGGAAACATGCTATTATTTATTTTTTTTTTGCAAAAAAATCCAAAATCACGGAGGAATTCGTCGACTAAAATCTCATTCACTACCAAAAACTACATGCGAAAAATGTTTTTAAAAAAACTGCGAAAAAACAATTTAGAAATTCCGAACTTTAAAATTCCCTACGCTTTACGATATTAACAAAAAAAAAATTTTAATTTGCAAAATGAAATTTTCGATATTATTATTAGATTCTGGAATTGCATATAATTTGAAAAAATGTCATGCTTTGGTAATTTCATGTTTTCGGATATTTTATAATTTTGGTAATTATATTCATGGAAATATCAATTAAATGCCAATAATTTTTCAGATTCAGTAATATTAAAAACTCTTGGGAATTTTAAATCCATGGTAATTTCATGATTTCGGGAAGTTTCTATTTTGAATATTTTCATTTTCGAAATTTTTTAGTCATCTCGAAATTAACCGATTAAAATCTTTTTTTAATATTTTTCAGATGCCAACTATCAAATTTTTCTTCTGGGCCTAGACGCAATGCCTTCAATTGTGGTATTTTCATGTTTATTGTACAAAGAACCTATAAAATGAATTACAAAACTGATATAAACAAATTGAAATGTTCTTCTGCAATCTGAATATTCCAAAAACTTATTTTTCTCACGATAAGAAAAAAAAATTGAAGTTCCACAAAAAGTTTGTAGTGAAATTATAATTTCAATCTTTTTTTATAAAATGGAAGGGAAAAAGAGGAAATATTTCAGAATCTAAAAAAGATTGATTACTATATTACAATAATAATAATCATACTAATAATGAAATAATATATTTTCTTCAAGTAAGAATATTTTTTGGGCAAATAGTTAACTTTTTCTTTAAATATTGCCAGAAAAATGTTTCAGGTAATTTTATTGAACAGACAAGAAAATACGTATGAGTAGAATTCAGATCGCTTGACATGGAAGTATAGGAGTATTTTTATATAAGCTCAGATAAGACAAAAATGCATCCGTCAGGAAAACTGATACCTCTTCTGCATAACAAAATTCCTTTTTCAATTTTGAAGAAGTCGATCATGAAATTCTACTTCCTCTACCTCCTTCAGATGTACTACTAAGGCTGCATTACAATTCGACTTCCCTTGTGGAATGACATTATTTGTCCATTCAAAAAGAAGAGGAGATTCAAAAGCTTTAGAGCTACGAATATTTTTAAAACAAAATTTCTAATTCCAGAATATATCTGAACCATCAGAAATTCAATCAGACTCAATTCATAATTTTTTTAACCATTCCTAATTCACTCTGATAAATGAATTCAGTCTTCGAATACATAATAACCCGATCAAATTCAAAAAAATAATAAACGAATGCATATTCTTCGAGAAAATACTAATTGATGAAGAAAATCTATAAAAATCGGTAAGTCGTTCAGAATTGTATGCACACTGAAAACGAAGCTCTAGCTGAAGTTACTAGATGCGTCTGGTTAAAAAATTCTAGTTATTTGAATTAGAAATTCTGGTTAATATGACCGGAAGATTCTCGTTAATTGCCTCTGGTTAATTTTTTCTAGTTAAAGATATACTAGTTATTTTAGGAAAAAGCTGCGCCTCGTCTGTCTACACAACAGTGGTGCGTACAATCATACTTTCAGACAACGCACATATGTATTTTTCGAGTATCTGAAAAAATATTCTCGAAAATATTAGCAATGCAGACAAGAAATAAAAAAAAAGTTTACTTTCGAGAGTCTTGTCGTTGACAAAGGGATCTAAGTGCATATTATTTTAAATAAAATAGTCTTAACGCAGATTTGTAAAAACAGAATGTACATATTAATAGTAGTATAGCAGCAGGTTGGTAAGGTTGATTCCTTTCTATCCGTCATTAATCGGATACTTAGTAGGAACATAAATTGACGACTGATAAAAGGGAAGGAACCTACATTACCAAACGATGGTAATGCGAAAGCCTGAATTACTTTCCGTCGATGAAGTTGAAACCAAATTACTTTCATTTTGTGAGGTAGAAAATGTAGATAACCTTCCGTCGATGAAGTAGAAATCTAGATAAACTTTAGTCGGTGAAGTAGATATCTAGATTTTGTCAAGTTGACACATTAGGAACCTGAAAGATATTCTGAATATAGTCTATAATGTAGGTTTCTACCTTACCGATCAAGAATTGAGTACTCCATGTAGGTGGCGCATGAGGCTCAGTGAATCCCCTAGTTCTAGAATTTTCTAGAAGTATAGATAGAGTGGGGGTGGTTGAGCGAAAAACGCTCGAAATCCGAATCGATCTATCAGTATAGCACTAAAGTTGGCAAAACAGTGACTGCGCATTCACCGACAGCCGATAAAGTTTCGTATCTGTGCTAAGATGCCACCAGTCGAAAGTCTGTCACCGGGGATATATGGAGCCAACGACAAGTTAGTTAAATAAGCGAGAAATTTAAGGTTGCATTCACCTATCTTATAGCGTAAGAATGCATCTGCCTGGTCTCTGTTTGCCTTTAACACTTAGTACGTATGCGCCTAACTAATATAGTGGTTAAATTAAATTTTGAATGTAAATAATTTTAGTATTTTCTTATTAGCGCAATGTAGCTGTAAAAAGGAGGTGGCTGTAGAAATGGATTTGAAGGTGGTGCATGTGTATGAGGCGGAGGTGGTGGATAAGGTATATGTGGTAGAGGTGGTGATGGTGAATGTGGTGGAGCATGTGATAGTGAAAGTTGTGTTGTGGTGGATGTAGCAAATGTAGCGGTAGTGGTGAACGTGTTGGCAGGTGAATTGGTGTAGGTGGAAGTGGAGGTGATTTTCAAGGTGGTAAAAGTGGTAAAGATGGTAAACGTTATTGTTGGATTTATTGGAGGTTAAGGATTAGGTGGACGTGATATCTTAGTTTGCGTATCGTTCTAATCTTAAATAACATATTGTATCCACTTATTACAGTAAAAATGGAGAAAAATTATGAATCAGATAACGTAACTACACTTTTACTTCGAAAACTGGAAACACGTGCTTGCAGATGTGTTCCATGAAATATGTTTCCATGCCCGTCAACTTAACGGAGAGACCGAAGTCAATCTAGATTCCTACCTAACCAACTTTATGCAATCTGAATTTCTAATTCACCGACTGAAGATAATTTACATTCTTACTTCATTGACTGAAGGTAATTCAGGATTTCACATTTTTATTGGCCGGAAATGTATGTTCCTGACCTATGATTTGTCGGTAATCTAGTTTTCTAATATGCATCCAATTTATGTCGATTAGTGAAGGATCTGCCTTACCGACCGATGATATCTTATCACGGACTCGAACCTTTTTCGTCTATCGGTAAATGTCCAGTCGCTGCTATATTGTCGTTTATCTCAGAACGTAACCAGTGTCCCAGTAGCCATGCTACTATAATAGACAAAATTTTAATATATGCACATATGGATAGACGTAGTTTTAACGGAGCAGAAAATATAGTTGATATACTCTGTTTTCGGAAACTTTTGTTAGATTATTAGAAAGAGTCCATGAGGATCGAAAAGTATCAAAATTCGATACCAGAATGTTGTATTCCTAAGCTACCAAATCATGAAATCGTCATTATTCTTACCAGAAAGTCTGGTTAAATGTAGCAGGAAAACGACTGAAAATAACAAGAGAATTTCTAAATAGAAACGTCTGGTACTTTTGACCATAATTTATAGTATGTGCATATTTAACATTCTATTCTGACTGAATCAACCAGAATCCTAATTGGTTTGAACACATTTCTTTTACTGTATCAAACAATGAAGTAAAATCAGTTTAAGAAATATATATTTTTCAGTGAAGAAATCAGATTGAATGGTTTCATGTTGGCGTATCCTTGCAAAATAATGACGATTTCATTATTTGAAAAACTATCCATTGTCCTCTATAGTCTATTCGACGATTCTTGGCTCACTGGGTACATCAATGTGCAACTCCATTATGATGGTCTCTGCATCTAACAATGGATAATTTGAATCTATTAATTCGAGGCTGACACAGTGAGGCTCATTGTTCGCTTCAAACATTAGATGAAGAGAATGGCAAACGATTCAGTAGAAAGTGCTGTCACCAGAGAAGACTATAATCTTATACTCATTGCTTTAACGAGTTTGCACATTATTGCTTCATGAATTACTAAAACTCTAATTATCTGCTACAGGCTGGCAATTCATGGGACACTTTCAAATTCCAGGTCATTTTCGGGAGTTTCCAGTTTAAAATTGGTCAAATTTCCGGGTCAAACTAATATAACTGATTAATATATGTATATAAACCCCACAATAAAGTAGGGTCTTATATACTAGTCAGAACTTTCCGCAATAAAAGCAATAAATAGTCATATAGGCGAAACTCATATATTGATGATATTACAAAAATCAGGTGAAAATCGACTTTTAAATTGTTGCATAAGAGCAATATTGTATGCGTGCACTACAGCGCATGGAAAAGATTGCATTGCCAGTTGATAATATAGAAATATGAAACAACATTACTATGGTTTACATTTCAAATTTTACAGCTGAATCATTAAAAACAATTCGAGAGACATGGCATTATTTTGATGACAAATTTTTTTTTATATTTTTACATATTAATGTGGAAAGAGTCCCGCAAAATTCAAAAGCTACCTCAAAAATATACCATTTTTAATGATTTTTAGATCTTTTGAATTGATTAGAATTCTCTTTCTCTCTATGTAATTCTTTTAAAATCTTTTAGATTTCTTGAATTCGTGGAATTTCCGGAATTCTCAGAACTTTCTCAATTCCAGAGACTTAACAATGATGCAAATAATTCAGAAGGATTAAGGGAATTCAAAAAATCCTATGAATTCAGGGAATCTAAAGTATTCAGAAGATTTGAAGGATTTCGGAGATCAAAAGATTCAAAGATTTTCAGAAATTCAGAATATTCAAGAAATCCAGACAATTCAGAATATTAAAAGATTTCAGAAAATTCAAGAAGATGCAGAGATTTCCTAATATTAAGGAAATAAGGGATATTCAAGGATAACCAGGAATTTAGACAGGTTTGAAGCTTCGGGAAATTCAAGTTTTATATTCCAAGAATTCAAGACAATTTTATAGATCTTAGAGTGTTTCGCAAATTCACAATTTTCCTGAATTTCAAAAAATCTGCCAAATTTTGATCACTCTAAATACGAAACTCCTAATTCAGAAAAAAGGAATCAATATTTTTCATTTTTGAAAGATGCGCATTTCCAATTTTATGGTCTATAAATTTGATATTGTACCAGTTTTTCTCAATCGAAATTCAAAAATTTTAAAGTTTCGATGTTTTAAATTTGAAATCTGTACATGTCGAACTTGTAAAAATGAATAATCGTTTATTCAACAATTTTTAATATTTCAGGTTAAAATCAATTATTTCACTAACCATTGGTTTTAATTATTCTACCAACTATAAAATATACTTTTTTTTAGAAGATACAATTTTGAAATATTTAAAAATAAAAAAAATCCGGATAACTTTTGAAAGACTAATCGGATTGGATTGTGCTTTGGCACCTAGTTTCAAGTGCCAAAAAGTAAGAGCATTTTCAAAAATGTTCAGACCCTTCATTTTTAATTTAGAATATCCATGGACGGCTATCCATAGTAATCGAAAATTTAAACAATTCATCCTCACGCCTTTTTTCAATAAAAAAAATTGGCAGAGTTATAGCATTTTCGAGATCGAAAAAAAAGGAAAATTAACATTTTAAGCAAAACAAAGCACGATATGAAAAAAGCCAGAACAAGAAAAATGTTACTTTTTGAAGGCCTTACAAGATTACCATAACAACTTTTTGAGTTTCCTTGGAAAATCAAAAATTCAAATTTTGATTCCACAAAAAATAATGAATTATTACATTACCATCATAATGAGATGATATTGATTTCATGTGAAAAATTTGTTTCACAAATTCCATCAAATGTCGACGTTTTGAGGCCCCCTGAGTCGGAAAAAATAGTTTTTACGCCGGTGTCTGTCTGTCTGTCGTCGTTGGTGTGTCAGTGTTGTGTCCAGTGTGACTAAATGATCGGGAATTTTATGAGACCGGGGAAAACCGGCAAATGACAGTGAATTTATTTGTGATCGGGAATTTAAAAATGCAGCTTGAAAGACTTAAAAATTTAAAAATTAGAAGCGTTTGAAATCGAAAATTTTGGATAAAAAATCTTTTCATTTGATCAACTGTGAATATAAATTATAATGATTTTTAAAATTGAACTGTGCTTTAAGGATTAACAAGTGAATAATAATTAATTTTACAAAACGATTCGAAATCAGTTCAAAATTAAAGAATTTCCATATTTTAACGTTGATTTAACGTTCAAATTGGAAAGTCTTAGTAGTTGATTAAATCTAAACGCATGATTAAAACTTTATAAATGATTTAAAATTGTAAAATAACTTCAAAACAATATATTCATACTTGAAGACTTTTATTAATTAATAAATCAAATATTCAAAATTAAACCAAAAGAAACTAAACTTTGAACATTACAATTTTGACTGTTCTATTTCAAAAAATGTAATTTGCAAGTAAAATTGTTGAATTTTGATGTATAATAAATATTGAACACCTATTATTTTTCCTAGAAAAAATTCAAGTAAGTTGAATTTAGCTTCAATTTAAATTTTGAAATGATTTCGAACAATTTAAACAAAGTTTCTACTTACACCGACAAAATTTGGCTATTCGTATGGAAATTTCGGTGCAAATAGCCCACGGCCTAATCGAAAACAAAATATAGATTTGTGCAGGTTTCGAACAAAAAATTTAGAAGATTTTTAAGAATTGTGGAAGGCTTCAAAAGAATAATAAACATTTTCTTAAGATTCCTATGAAAATTGAAAATGACTTTTTATTTCGAAAAATCAATTTCAAGAGAATATTTAAAAAGATTGGAAAATATTTATAAAATTGTCAAAAATGAATCTGGAAGATTTTAAGGAAATATTTTTAATTTTGCAGAATTTAAACGAAATTTCAGGAAGAATTTGAATCATTTTGAAAGATGTTTAGAAGGTCTGAAAAATTAAAAAATTTATTCATAATTTGAAAAAATATAAAACAATGTGTAGATGTTTCAAGATTTTGAAATAAAATTTTGAAGTGTTCCGTTTATGTCAAAAGTGTAATCGTTCAATTTTCAATATATCTAGCCTAAAATTACTTAAAATGACCCTGATTTTCAAATTTTCAAGTTTCAAGAAGTGAAACAAAAATATACATTTTAAACAAATTTAATTAATTTTAATGAATTCATTTAATAACTCGCTTTTCGGCATGACTATTTTTATGAAATTTAACTTAAGATTTAAGACGAAAAGGGAATTTTCATTATACTTGTTCAAAATTACATTATTATTGTTTACAATACAATTTTCATTATTCATTTAACAATAGTTTTTAGGGTTTGATGTTTTTTTCTCTCACTTTAAGTAAAAGTTGCAACTATTGTTTAATCATGATGCTGTAGGGCTAATTTATTCCTTAAAAGATTCTCTGCAAATGTCATTGGTACGTTTTTATTGAAAAAATTTTATTCAGGATTTATGAAATCGTTATTTTTGTAAACAATAGGTTTTCAGAAATAAATTTTTTCAAATCAAGACGTATGAATAAGATTTGCAGAGAATCTTAAGAAACAAAATAAGCCCTACAGTATCAGAATTAAATAAAAATTGCATTTTTTACCTGAGGATGAAAAGAAAAACATTGAACTCTGAATAGTTATTGTCAAATAAAGAAAATCCGAAATATTTTGTTCAAAAGTTCGCCTCGAGTTCTTTTACAAAATTAGTTATAATTATCATCAGCTTACTTTCCTCGATTTCATAAATCATTTCAAACAAGTTTCATTTTTTGAACTTGAAATAACATATGATAATAATAAATAATAATAAATAAGGGAACCTGCGCTGATTCGAAGTTTTCTTTTAGACGCCGTATACTAGGCCACCAAATATGAGGAAAAATACTTATTTGAAATATTCAATAGAATCTGTTAAAATATTTAATATTTCATATACTAGATACAAATTATTTATGAAGAAAAGACTTATATACAAATACTAAGAGGCCTAAGAAATTTATATATAGTAATATACAAAATTGATGAAAAATTGTTCTTAATTTGTTGTTGCGGTGAAAGCATATGTATGTACAATACTTAACTTCCACATAATTTGTTTTTTAAAATATTTGGAAATCCGAAATGAATTTAAATTGATAAATAAATAAATTAAATATTATATTATATATTATATGATATAATAAAAAATATTATATAGACGATTTTCTTTTCGGATATTTAAAAAAGACAAGAATAATTATATGTCTGATTTAATTGCCCATGAATAATAAGTTGTAGTAGTTAGTAGGAATGCATTGGGATTTACGTCTGAAAGCAGTGAATTTTACGATTTTCACTAATTATTTTCAACTCAAAAGATATAAAAAATCTTAAAGCTCATTATCTTTTACCCAGAACTATCAGAAAATTAATTTTCTTGAACAAACTTGATTATTTCAACAATTTTGCCTTGCATTATTTGAATTACAGGCCAACTGCATAGCTGGGGCTACCACACGGCGACCGTCATTTCTCATGACAATATTTTCCACAGGCCTCCACAGAGAAGTGGCATGGGGCTGCTATCCAGATCTCTCTTGTAGTTTCCTTTTCCATATTCATGCCAAGTACTCGTGACCTTTTTCGGAGACAAATTCCGGTTATATTGATTACTTATTTAAATTTGTCAATCAACCAGAGTAACATAGTTATTCTTCTCGAATAAAATTTAATTTGGTCATACGGTCATATAAAATGTAATGAATTCAGATGTTTAAGAATCATAATTTATTTGTCATGTTTGACCGACGTACGTTTCGACCTAATTGCAGGTCTTCTTTATTCACATTTTATATGACCGTATGACCAAATTAAATGGGTCCGTACGAAACTCAACACTTCACTTATTTTAAAATGTAGTCATTACTTAATATTGAAGCCTCTTTGAATTTTTGAGGTTTCAATCTCAATTTTAACAAAATATATAATTAATAAAGGACAGATCATGTTTTACTTAAATGAAGACTAAGTTTTTTAGATTTGAAACCGAAATGTACATAAACTAAGAAAAATTTTACTCCAAAAATAATTATAATACATACATTACAATTGAAATGTTTTAAGGATCTATCAACATCACTACAGGTGATAATTACCTTGAAGAAGACCTGCAATTAGGTCGAAACGTACGTCGGTTAAACATGACAAATAAATTATGATTCTTAAACATCTGAATCCATTACATTTTATATAACCGTATGACCAAATTAAATTTTATTCGAGAAGAATAACTATGTTATTTATAAAACGGTCGAAGAAAAATTCACAGTGAGGAAATACTCCAATGCACTGAATATAACCAGAGTAAGTCGTGGGCGTTGTGGGGTTGCGTCGTTCCGTTGATAATGGTCATGTGGAGCAGAGTTTCAGCGGATCGCTTACATACGTAGAACATCCATGAAATCCCATATTTATTTGAAAAATAGGGTAAGGCCATATAATACTTACCTGATTCCTACCTGACTGACATTATTTTGCAAAAGCACACGTCCACACGAATTGGGATATCAATTGATATCCCAACTTAAATGTTCAACTAAAATGTTCAACTTAAGTTGAACATTTTGGGACTTAATCAAAAGATAGTGAAAAAAGTTTGTATGATATAAAATGTCTGAAAATACAAACAAAATTTCCAAAATTGAATTTTTTTGTAGCTTAGGTGTGCTTATTTGTGAATTATTTTTTAATGTAGAGTGGATTTTAGTCACCAAGTCAGTGATGCAAGGGCTCATACAGCAAAAACTACTTTTCTTTATATCTTATATATTTTTGTGAAGAATAGCAAAGTAGCTTAGGGAATTTACTGTGAGTGAAGGTTTTATAGGAAGCAAGTGCTTCTAAAGCCGAGCATGTTCATCTAGACTCCAGAGGTCAGATTGAGGCTGAGAGGATCCAGAATACTCGATCTACGGTCATGTTGGCGGAGTGGTCAACAAGTAGCCAAGATAGGACGAACCGTAGCGATATATAGCGGAAGCAATCATGTAGTCGAAGATCTGGAGTATACATATATGTATACATTGTGTAGCACCGACAATCTGAGCTAAAGTAGTTCCGTAGAAAAGCGTTCTTACAAAATTTTACTATAAAACCTTATTTCGTACCCATAAAGTAAGCTCGTAAAAGGTTTATTGTTTCTTTCATAAGCCCTAATTTTATTGCTCAAGTCAATCATGAATTTATCTCAACAGATCATACAAAATCAATGTAAAGTCTACAGTCTAAACTGACAATTAAGATCATTCAATTCAACTCAACGATACAATTAGTAATTTTAGATGATCCTATCAATTGGAATTTCATGTATGAAGGTGAATTCAAATAAAAAATTGAATAGTTGAATTTTCAATTAATAAAATTAATTTTTGGGACGAAAAGCGCATTTTGAACAAAATAGTTGAATTTTGAACTGGAGTTATGAACTTTTAACTAAAAAAATTAAATTTATACAAAACAATTGCATTTTAAAAAAGTTGTCGAATGATGAATCTTCAACAGAAAAAACTAAGTTGTGGAATTGTGGAAAAGTCTATCAGCCAAGTAGTTGAACATTCAATGAATATATATATATATATATATATATATAGTTTGTTGATAAAATAATGAATATCAATAAATGGGAAAATTGTCTTGAAAATCATGACTAGTAAAATAATTATGAGACTAGAAAAAAAAAGATTGCTTTCTTCCTATAGATGTCTGCGATGTACATAGGTTTATATAGTTGGTTTATAGAATTAATTCATAACATCCGATCTTAAATTTTAATAGCAAGGTATCGTCCTAAAGTGAAAGCCAAAAATTTCAGAGCAGAAATATATATTAAACACGAATAATCCCTAATGTCGATTATTTGTCTGGATAAAAAATTAAATTCAGAAAAATTCAAATTTTTTCACTGTTTGCATCCACATAAAAATTACATAAACAAAAAAGTCAAAAATTTGCTTATAGGAATCTCTGAAAACTTCAGACCTGCGTTTTTCGAACAAAAAACCCTAAAATCGGTGCATAATAGCGTTCTGAATGTCATTTGAACCTCGTTTTTTTTATTTCGCCACATGTACATTCAGTAGCGTTGTATCTAACTGCTAAATTAGTAATTTCATTACTTTTTGCTAAATGAAATAGTATAATCAATTTTACTAAATGAATTATGAAGGGAATTCTATACTAATGTGCTCAGTAGTACTAACTTACTAATCCAATGAGTAGTCACGAATAGCTAGACAAAAATAATTTCATAATTTTTTTATTTATTTCAGATTTTTTGTTTTCATTAAGAAAGTTTTATGTTTACTTCATTTATAGTCTAAGTTTATATTGTTATATTGATACTCATTGTGTTTCATCAATACAATATTCAACATTCAAACGGTGCAAACAAAATTTGAAGAACTGAGAAATAAGTGAAGGGATTTTATTAATAGTTATCATTATATCATTATTTTTATTATTTATTATTATCACTGCATTCAGTATAGTAGGGGAGACCGGGACTAGTTGGAACAACTGCGACTCCAGAATTTTTCGCGTCTTTCTAGTAACTTTTTCAGACTCGTTCTATACTTTCTGTCGAAGTGCGTATCCTTGACTAATGATGTGAATTTTGTTGGTGTATAATATTCATTATATAAATTTTGGCGAGTGTATAACTGAGACCATGTCCTGTGTCCCAACCTGCCCCGTATACGGGGAGGGTTGGGACAAGGGGACATAAAACAATGTCAATTTAGAAAATCTGAGTTATTTTTGAAAAGAAAAAACGTTGGAATAATCACTTTTAAAGAAATTTGACTTATTCTTTTAATTTTCCAGATGTGTTTAAGTACGAAAAAAGCTTATCGAGAAACTTTGTATCATTTCCAGATTAAATAAAATATTGTTCCTTCTGGTTTATTGATTCTTGTTTCGTTATTTCTTCTTAAACTTTTTGAAATAATGTTTGAAATGCCGTTTGACGAGATTTTTTAGAATTTTTTTATGATTTCATTTTTATTACCGTTCATAATTTTTTTGAATCATATTATGCAACTCGAAACGGTAACCCGATTTTTATATTTGGAAAATCGGATACGACTCAGATGATAGACCTACAAAATGAAAGATATAGAAATAATGAAAAAAACATTGATGAATGTTGCAAATTTGAGGCCAAGAGTCACTGCATTTGTTTGATTCCCTTATACAAATTATCTTTGACATCTTAATGATCAGAGTTTTTATAAAATTCGCAATTTTTTATTGAAATATCCCTTTTTTATGATATTCCGTGCAGAAATTTCGCCGTGGCCCCGACCGGGCCCAGACTCGTTCATATCGGGCCCTGATGGGGAAATCGAGTCAGGGCCAGACTCATCATGAAACACGTGGCCACCTTGGAGCCATGTCTAGGGGCCCGATCAAACGCCCGATCTGTCCCCGGTCTGGCCTCTATTAATTACCCGAGTCTAGCCACATTATTTACTTTTTTATCAGGAATTAAAATCCTTCAAAATAATTATAACAAAATATTAAATGAAACGCCAAATTAATAGAATTGAGCTTTATTTTGAATACACCTTAGAAATAATGAAAAATGGTTATTTGGACCTCTGCTTTCGAATAGGGGCCGTACTTAAATTACGTAACGGATTATAGGCCCTCATTGAGACCCCCTCCCCCGTCCTGTAACAAACTGTAACAAAATGTTTCTCTCCCCCCCCTCTTTACTTAATTATTAGTTTCCGTGAATGTTTTACTAGTTATTGCTATTAGAATTAGACAGGGGGCCCGAGAACTTCATTTACAAAATTCCCTTATTTTTCCTAATCTAATTTCTCATTTTTCTTGATCATTAATATTCAAATACCCGAATTTTAATCTTGAAATACTTTCAACATAGAATCTTTTATAAACGGAATAAAACAGTATTTCAGATACAAATTTAAAATTTAATAATTTATTTTAAACAGAAAAATGTCTTTTCTGCCATAAAATTTTTTAACAAAATACTTGAATTTTCAACAAAATAATTAAATTTTTAACCTAAGAGATAAATTTTCAACTAAAAATATAACTCTTCAAAAAAAAATGATTTCTCAAAAAAGTGATTCAACCAAATCTTTTAAATAAAATAGCTGAATACTCAAGCAAAGAAGAAGAATTTTTAACCAAAAAGTTGTATTTTCATTAAAAAAAAGAAATTTCTACCAAAGCGGATTTTCAAGATTAGAATTTTAGGATTAAAAAGAAAACAAATTTTAACAAAATAGTTGAATTTTCATCCAGAAATGATTCCAGTTGACTTTTCAAGATTAAAATATTAATTTTTTCAACAAAAAATAGGTTTCTACGAACAAGATTGAATTTTCCATCCAAAAACACGAAGTTTTCAACCAAAAGGGATGAATTTTTTACGGAATAGTTTTATTTCCAAACAAAAAGTTGCATTTCTATACCAGAAAGATGAAATTTCTCTTAAAACAGATGATTTTTTGATTAAAAAAAAAAAGTTGAATTTTCATCTAGAAAAGCTTTCAGTTCATTTTTTAACACAAAAATATGGATTTTAAAGAAAAAGAAAATGTGCTACAAAACAGCTACATTTTCAACAAAACAGCACAATATTTTTAACCAAAATGTATGACTTTTTAACAAAATTTTAGAATTTTAAAACTAACAGTTGCATTTTTATCCAAGAAAGATGTAATTTCTGCTAAAGCAGGTGAATTTTGGAATCAGAAAGACAAATTTTTAAGAAAGTGTTGAATTTTCAACCAAACAGTTGCGTTTTTGTCCAAGAAAAATGAAAATTCTACTAAAACAGGTGAATATTTCAATCAAGAAGACAAATTTTCAAAAAAAGAATTGAATTTTCATTCGAAAGGATTTCAATAGACTTTTCTACAGAAAAATAAAAATTTTTAACAAAAAGTCAATTTTCTAGGAA
>CAKNXH010000938.1:225108-238734 GCA_932178445.1 Andricus quercusramuli
AAGATGAAATTTCTCTTAAAGCAGATGAATTATTAATAAAAAAAAAAGATTTTTTTTGAGAGTTGAATTTTCATCCAGAAAAGATTTCAGTTTTCTTTTAAACGCCAAAATAGTAAATTTAACCACAAAGTAAATTTTCTACAAAATAGTTAAATTTTCAACGAAACAGCAGAACTTTTAAGTAAAAAGTATGACTTCTCAACAAAATTGTTGAATTTCAAACCAAACAGTTGCATTTTTATCCAAAAAGATGTAATTTCTGCTAAAGCAGGTGAATTTTGAAATGAGAAAAACAATTTTCAAAAAAGAGATGAATTTTCAACAGAACAGTTGCATTTTTATTCAAGAAAGATGAAATATTTCTTTCAAAATAGATGCACTAAAAAAACTTAAAAGAAATAGTTGAATTTTTAACCAAAAAGTATGACTTTCTACGTTTAAAGTTATGCATGTTATCGCTCCAGTGACGGGGTAAGGGATAATATTTGTGGACTGAAATGAAGAAATGTAATTTTGACAAATTTAATGCAACCGAAGAGGAACTGCTGTCCCACATGAGCAACGTCTTCTGGAATGCAAAAGACTGGGACGGTAATCGGAAGCAGAGGTCCAAATAACCATTTTTAATTATTTTTAAGGTGTTGTTAAAATAAAGCTCAATCCTATTAATTTGGCTTTTCATTGAATATTCTGTTATAATTATTTTGAAGCATTTTAATTCCTACTAGAAAAGTGAATAATGTGGCTAGACTCGGGTAAATAATAGGGGCCAGACCGGGGACAGATCGGGCGTTTGATCGGGCCCCTAGACATGGCTCCGAGGTGGCTACGTGTTTCATGATGAGTCTGGCCCTGACTCGATTTCCACATCAGGGCCCGATATGAACGAGTCTGGGCCCGGTCGGGGCCACGGCGAAATTTCTGCACGGGTAGGAATTATTATTATTAACAAGGTAATTGTAAGACAAAAAATAAGCGATTGACATTTTGTAAATTAGTACGCTGTCAAATTTTTCATTCGTTTTTAACATTATTAAACTCACTTGTCTGTCTTTCTTATAGTCAGATCCTATTTTAGTCACGTCATTTCCAGAAGGAATCTGGCTTGGTAATTAGATTTTCGGTGTAGACAGGAAAAAGTCCAAGTTCAAGCAAAAGTTTAAGCAATAATATAAACCCACAACTATGTCTAGCACTGCTCCAAATACGTTGAATCATTTGATCGTCCCGACTTGTCCCACGACAATCTGTACCAAACTACCCCGACCGCATTTTTGGTAAACAACATTTACAAAAAATTCCAAAATTTAAGGCAAGAAAAAATTCTCCCACGAATTCTTGCAGCTGTTAATATGCTCTATTCATGTTCACATTCGTTTTAGAAATAAAAAAATATTCGAGGACGATTTAACGAAAAAACCAACAGAATATAAAGTTACTCCCCATTCTTGAAAAACATATTCGGCAATATTTTCTGTGGAACGAAATATTTTACATCAAAATACGCTGGTACATAACGAATCGGGAGCTTCAACCACTGTACAGCAGAGGGCGCGATATGTTGAATATAAGTATTAAAACTCACTTTGTCCCAACTAGCCCGGTGTCCCAACTAGCCCCGGTCTCCTCTAATAAGAATATTTGAAGTAACACAAAGCAAATAAGGAAAGCAAGAATTGAATTGAATTCAAGAATTGAAATATTAAAATTATATAACTTTACAATAAACTACATTTGTATAGAACTAATAGATAATTTTGCAAGAAAAAAATTAATTTTTCAATAGTTCAATCAAATGGCGCTATTAGTGTTTTGAAAAAAGTGGAACTAACATCATTTGGTAGAAACCCCCTTTAAGTATAACTTAAAAATGTTATGTACATATAATGCTGGAAGCTGAAGGCATTGCGTCTCGTGTATAGCGCAAGCGTCACGCTGCTGCTGCCACGATGCGCCATGACACTCGCTCCTTTCGCGATTTTTCGTTTGTGAATAAGTGGATTTTGTCTTCAATTTATTTCGAGTTAAATGACTTTGTTCACTTATATTATTATCTTTGGTTCCTGTTTAGTTTCTTCAATATGGGTAAATTTTATTATAATATTGAAAAATTAGTGAATTGTCCATAGGGAAGTGGGATAGTGTTCTTAAAAAAAGTTAGGTTAACTAAAATGTATCATCAGAAAAATCAAAGAGCTTCGAGGCTTATAGTTTGCAGCAATTGACAAACGTTTAGCCGAATCACAAGGCTCGACTTGATTCTGAGAAATATTTATGTGCATTTTCTTGTGCACACATTTAAAATAAGATACAAATTCAGAGAAACTATAACTTCAGGGAGCTAGTAATTCATTTAGTCGGTTATTCTTCCACAATGAATTACAAGATTTTCACTGCGATTATCAGTGAACGAATTGGTACTAACTGAATCAGTAGAAAACTATCATCAATTAGTATTTTTCTATTAATTCATATTTAGAGATCACTGTGCAGTGTGACGTAGTTATTGAACAGCCTCTGAAGTTGCGCAGTAAACATGTACGCAGCAATAAGTAATGGCCGTTTTTTTGAATATGTGCGCAGCATCTGTTATAACTATCGCGGTTGATAAAATCAAGTTCCGACTGTACTGAAAAAAGTATGAAGCAGCTTTTTACTAAAGGTGCCTACAATGAGGCTAATCCCATTTTTCTGAATTGTTTCAGCAATGTAGAGACCTGTATTTCAATTCTCTGATTGGACAATTGACTCCAGTTGGCAAGCCAACAAGCTCTTTTTCCGCACCCTTTTCCGTGAGAATCGGATACACAGCACTTTATCTATTGCAATGAGCCGGTTATGGACGATGAGATATCTCAAGTAATGGTCTCTAGATTTCTCTTTCTTTATCTCTATTTTGTGCTGCGGAAACCATCATCAGAATTCTAGAATTGCGTCGTTACTTCGGCACGTAGTAAGTAAAATGTTCGGGCAAGTTTTGCCAGGGATGGATAAGATGTAACATAAAAATTGATTTACTCCCTCGTACTGTACATTACGAGGAATAACGCACGATAATGTCTCGCCACGTTAAAGTTTTCCATAAAACTTCACCGTCGTCGTCCGCCGAACGAACCTGGCACCATCGTTTTCTCAAGTAATGAGCAAATAAGTTACTACTAAATCATTTCAACTCTAATCGTCGGGAATGAAAGTAGAAACCCAGGAGTATAATTTGCCAGAATATACTGACTTAACTACCTTACAAATATCACAGAAAACAATTTTTCCGACGTTTCATTTTATTATTTTTTTAAGAAAATGTATTGAATTAGGGGTAATTGTTCACTTTGATACCTTCTTCCAATTCTGGAAAATAATTCATCGGGGCTGACTAAGGAGCTAATTAAAATATTTATCTTCATTAACTGATTTTTTAACTTTTCGGTTTCTTCGCGGAACTATAATCACTTTACATCCCATTGTGATCCCATTAGCTCCATGGATAAGGTCCCGCTAAAGTACAAGGTATGAGGAAAATCAGTGTCCTCAAGTTCCAACGTTTCTCTAAAATTTCGAAATGTCCCAAACAAGTACTGCTAAAAGATAACTTGAGTAATAAAAGAGTCTAAAATATGTCTGATCTCACCAACATATATTCAGGACAAAATTACCGGAAAAGTCCCAATTCAGAAAAAAATGGAAAATATCTAGTACTATTGTCTCAACAATTATTTAGTACTAGTAAAAGCTTGAGAGAATAAAGTGGGAGACTTTTTGTACTTTACTCCTACTTCAGCAGTACTTTTTTGTAACATAAACCTCATCGGGACTTGTAAGGATTTCAAAAAAAAAAAATGTATCTTTTTTAGTACTATTGTTCCAAAAATTATTTAGGACCTCTAAAAATGGTTAAAGAAAATAAAGTGGAACCTTTCTGATACTTTTATCCTAAGAAAAGTACTTTCGAAAAATGATAAGAATAGTTGGTACTTAAGTAATGATTTTGTCTCATACCCAGTCCTTTAGCATTACTTTATTTGGGATTCCGATGGGTTTTCAATGGAAATTTTTTTCACTGGAGAGGTACAAATTTTTGTTTTGAAATTGAATTCTTGAACGAGAGAATATAAGAGGAAATATATTTGACTGAAAGAAATGTGAAGCGATGAAAAATTTCATCCATGTTGACTATTGATAGATTTAAATTATTTTTATGAGTTTCACTGATTGTTGTTTAATTTTAGCAATAAACAGTTGACTTTTGGAAATATCCGAATAGTAAGAATTGAAAATTGCTCTTATTATATTCATATTTTATTGGGTTAAATAAATTTTGTCTCGCTTGAAAAATTACCAATATTTGCTATTTTTCGCAATTTTATAATTATTTTCAAATTTACCTTGAAAATGTAATTTGTGAATTTTTTCGAGAATATATTCCATACTATACTGTTCTATACTACTATGATTATTATTTGTATTTTATTACGTTAAATAAATTTCGTTTTTTTAATGAATTATAAGCGTTTATATATTTTTTTAAAATTCTAAATGGTAATTTTTCAAGCTGGAAAAGTAAAGGGGAATGTTCTGTCACCAGCTTAACCCTTTCGCAGCTTGAAAAATTACCAATATTTGCTATTTTTGGCAATTTGATAAATATTTTTTTTTAATTTAACTTGAGAATTTAATTTTCGAATATTTTCGAGAATAAATTCTTTTGATTAGCACATAAAAATACCTTAATATGAATATTTTGAATGGAATAAAAATAGAATTAGTGATGGACGTGATTTTTACAAATTTTTATCTTTTTGATTGTTTTGAGATTTTTTTGGGGAAAATATGAAACTTTCTGTATCTTACTCGAATGACATTTTACCCATTTTCGAAAAGGTTTCAATCAGAGAAAAAAATGTATTTTTTTCCATTCTTCCATAAATCCAATTTATAACTTTATTTTTGTTTCCTTCTTTTCTCTGCCGATCATTCGAATATTGATGAAAAGAATATGGTAAAATGGATTTGAAAATGGCAAAAATATTGGCAAAAGGTAAAATTTTGAAAAGAGTATGCATAATTTAAATTGAAGGCATGAGAATGACAACTGGATATATTCTTGGACCTCTTCCAGATTTTTTATTTTCATATTTTCATTATTTCTCAAATTCCAGTGCCCGAAATTGGCCCATGTATATTTTAGTAAAATATGTATTTAATTTTGACCCCCTCTCAAGCAGAAGAAACAATTTTTTTTTTAAATCTTTGTTGTACATTTCTTGAGGAGCACATTCTTCTATAATTTTATCAAAGTTTTATATTTGAAAATCTATCACAAAAAACTTTTTTTGTTTATCTGTAAATGTTCATTTTTCTTTCCATCATTCTCTGTCATCAATTATTTCATTTAAATTAAGTGATTGGAAAGTGTTGCGTGAAAAAATGGTTTGAAAATGATAGATTTGTTCGAAAGTGAGAAAACAGCTAAAACTGATGATACAGAATTCTGGAATAATTTATCAAAGAAATGCAAGAAAGGATAGCAAGTATTTCATTTTAGAACAAGGAATAAAAAAAATCCAATTATTTCCAATATAGAATTTTTGATGAGAGAAGTAGAATAATAAAAGTGTAGGAAACATTTAAATGATTGAATATCTTTTTGAAAATAGTACAAGGAATGCAAGTCAAATTTTTAACTCTCAAATCTTCATGCAATTCTGGGTACGTTATGTAAATCTTCGATTCGAATCAACAGAATTTTGTTTTGATTTATACATTTGTGCATCAAAAATCAAACTGATGTATGCAAATGGTACACTACTAATATCGTTTATTAAGAAAAGGAATATTTATTCAACATTGTAACAAAACCTATGAAAAAATATCAAAAGAAAGAGACTATTTTTGCAGGCATCATTTTTTTGCGCGGTGCTGCCAATTATTTCGACAGTGACCCAATTTTATTCTGATATCGGCTTCGATAAATCTTCTTTTCCTCTTTCATCAGTTTTTGATAGAGAAACCCATTCTATTTGAAAGTACGAATTTTCTTCCAAAATGTAAGACTTGATAATTTTTTATTTCACTAAAAACATACTAATTTGTAGATTTGGAATCAATGCTCCAATATTTCCGTGATTATTTTAATAAATAACTTGAACCATTTTTGGAACATTGATTTAAATTTGCAACTCGATCCTTATTTTATTTTTTGAAAATAATAATAGGAAATCAATAAAATAATTCAAAATATCAGAAAAAAGAATTTTAAGAAGGTGTTTTTAGCACAAATAAATTCTCAAGGTAGTTTTAAGGCCTTGACACTATAGTTACTTAGCTTGAAAAGTTTGAATTCGCAAATACTTGTTTTGAAGATTGATGAAACATTGAATATCAACTGAAAAAAGGTTGTCCTTGAAATTTTTATATAAAAACTCCTCCAAATCTTGGAAATCCTATTAAAATTCCTTAAATCTCATAAGATTACTCTTCACACTCCTCGGAATATTATAAAGTCATATTAAATCTTTACAGTCGATTGACGTCGAATAAAATCCCTTAAGAAATCCGCGAAATTCCACGAAGTCTGATAATGTTCCCAGAAATCTTAAAAAATTTATCAAAATACCTTAAGAACTCTTGAAATTTCTTAAAATGATTGAAATCTTCGGAAATATGAGAAAATTCTTTAAAAATCCTTTGGAATCTTTTACAATATCCTAAAACCTTATAACTCCTTTAAAAGCCTTCAGGGACTTCCGGAATTATAGAAAGGTCTTCAAAACCACATGAAATATTTTTGAATTCCCTAAAATAACTATAATCCTTGGAAATCCCTTCAACTGTTTTAAAGCTTTGGAAAATTCCTTGGCATATTCCAAAATTTCTTAAAATATTTCAAACTATTTGAAATCTTTTTTAATACCTTGATTTTTGTAGGTTATTGAAAATTCAATGAATTTTTTTTTTATACACAAAAAATCATTAAATCCTTTGAATTTCTTTCCAATTTTCCGAATCTATTAAAATGTCCTTGGAATCGCTTCAAATCTTTGAAATATCTCACTTCTTGTAAATAATTTTTTTTTAAATTCTTTGGAATATTATAAAATGTCCTGGAATCTTGCAAAATATCCTTACATATTGTAAATCCTATAAAATTCTTCAGAAATTCTAGACAAATCTTTTAAAGCATGAGAAATTTTTTCTAATCCCTGAACATCATTGAAATCCTTTACAATTTCTTGAAATTTTTCTAATCTCTTACAGATTCCTGCAAATTCTTCAAAACCACTGAAATATTGAAAAACCCTGGACGTTTTTTGGAATTCCTTGAATTCTGTTGAGGGTCTTTAAAATTTAAAATTAATTTAAAATTAAAATTTGAAATACTCTGAAATATTTGAAATTCTATGAAATTCCCTAAGCTCTTAAGGAATGTATTCAAATAACTTATTGAGTTCCCTTAAAATTCCTTAGAATTACTGAAATCCTTGAAAATCTCATTGAGTCTTTAGGAAATCCTTAAAATCTTAAAAATCCTGCGAAATTCTTCTAAATCTTTCGAAATTCAGGAAAATTTTTGAAATCCGCATATCAACCGAAATATTTGAAATTATCCTCAAATTTTTGAAATCCTATGATATCTTTCAATTCGTGAGAAATTATTTTCAAGATGGAGGAATATTATTCAAAGTTTATGAATTTTTTATATCTATGAAAATCAGTTCAAAATTACTTTAAGTCCCATAAAAATCCTTCGACATTTTTGAAATCCTCTAACATCCCTTGGAATCTTTTTCAATAACCGAAAATCGTATACATCCCATAAAATCCTCCTACGTCTTTCAATTTTTTTCAAACTTCTGAAAATTTCTGGAAATGTCTTCATATTGAATTGTTTTACGCGCCTAAAAATTCCGTAGAATTCTTTCGAAATCTATTAAATATATTTGAAAACCTTTTCCAATTTTCGAAATTTGCATTTTCAAATCGCATAAAACCTATTCCTAAATCTCCTAAAATTCTAGGAAATTCTTCAAACCTACATACAATTTTTTGGAATACCTTGAAATCATTAAAATTCTTGGAAATGTCTTCAAATTTTTCAAATCTCTTGAAAATCCCTTGGAATCTTTGAAAATACTTTGAAATATTTTAAATTCTCCGAAGCCCCTGGAAATCTTCTCAAATTCTGAAATTTGATTAGAAATATTCATAAAAATTTCCAAATTTCGGACTTTTTCATTTTTGAAACTTATAAATCCTATAGAATCCTTCTCCATCTTCCAACATTCTAGAAAAATGTTGAAAACCACATGAAAAATTGTGTTGAATTCCTTGAAATCATTAAAATCCTTGGAAATTTCTTCAAGTATTTAGGATCTCTTAAAAATCCCTTAAAATCCTTGGGAATACCTTGAAATATTTCAAGTTTTTTGAAATCTTGGAATTGTTTTAGACGCTTGAAATTCCTGGAAATGTTTAAAATACTCTTGAATATTTCAAATTCTTTGAAATCTGTTTTAATTCTCAAAACCTATTGATATTGATGCCTGATGAAAAACTATGATATCCCGGGAAATTGATTAAAATGCCATATTGAGAGCCTTCAAAATTATCTCTTGAAATTACTGAAATTTCCGAAAATCTTATGAAGTCCCTTGAAAGTCCTCTGAAATATTTGTAAATTCTCGAAAATTCCTTGAAACCTTTTTCAATGTCTCTGAAATCCTTTTATATTATTTAAAACTCCTATGAAATTTTGAAAATCCTTATGAGGTTTAGGAAAATCTGTGCAATCCCATAAATTTAGCCTTAATCTCTGCAAAGCCCTTAAAATCTTTGAAATATATTAAATCCCTTAATAAATTCTTGTGCAATCACTTGGTGTGCTGTAAAATTTTCAAACAATTTCAAAATTTCTTGAAACGTTTGGAAGCTTTAAACATTCCTTTCAATAATTAAAATCTTTGGAAAATCTATATAACTACCTTTGAAAGCTGCTGAAACCATTTGCAATCATTTGAATCCCTTGAAATTTGCTAACAGCCTTTCAAATAATAATAAATTTAAATTTTAAAGATTTTTCGGGTTGCAATCGTGTGCAAAACTACGAATCTTGACGACATTTTGTGAACATTGCAGTTCACTTCTTCAGGGCTGACCTGAAACTGAAGTTTCAGGTTATGTTGTTCTTATATATGTATTCTCTACGATGCCTGTGATTGGCCAGAGCGCCCCATGGTGGGGACTGGTTGGACTTGATTGGCCAATCAAGTCTTTTTTAAAAAACCCGGGAGGACGTTAAGACAAATCGGATTGGTATTATATCCATTGTCCCTATTGATGTTATTAGGGCGTTTCAAGATTTCGATTGCTTCTCTATGTTTTCTTGGAAATTTATAGTACGTTTTGGCGATGACGGTTGTTTTGTCAAATAAAATACTGTGTCATGTTTCGATATGATGCTCAGCTACTGCTGATTGTGTGATATGTTTTAGCCTAACTTTACTCTCATGTTCCTTTACACGCTGACTTACCGCTCTCCCGGTTTCTTTAGGGTTGTTTAGAAGTTGTCCTATTTTTGCAGGTGGTTTAAATATAGTTTGGATGTTGTGTTTCTTGAGAATTCTTCCTATTTGTTTCGTGATACCTTGAATGTAGGGTAGGATGGTGGTTGTTTTTCTCTCTCTTTCTTCAGTAGGTTGTGTTGACGTGTTTTCTTGAGTGTATTTTCTTATTGCTTTATTAATTTGTTTGTGTAATCGTTTTGTATTAGGATTCGTTTAAAATTTTGTAATTCCTTTTGTAAGTTATCTTTATGTGTTATGGAGGCAGCTCTGTATACAAGGGAATTGATTACCGATTGCTTTTGAGATGGGTGGTGATGGGAGGAGGCATGCAGGTATCTGTTTGTATGCCTGAGTTTTCTGTAAACTTCATGTCCTAAAGTGTTATCGGATCTTTTATAAGCCAGTACGTCCAAGAAAGGTAATTTTCCGTTTTGTTCAATTTCCATAGTGAACTGGATATTAGGGTGTATTTGATTGATGAAATCGAAAAGATTTGTTTAGTTCGTCTAGTCCATGTCTCCAGATGACAAAAGTGTCGTCAACGTAACGGCACCAAAATTCCGGTTGAAGCTTGGATTTGTTAAAGATTTTAGTTTCTAAATTTTTCATAAAAATGTTGGCTATTACATGCGAGGTTGGAGATCCCATTGCTGCTCCTGAGGTTTGTTCTTAGAATTAGTTATTGGAAGAGAAATAGGTATTAGTGAGACAGTGTTCTATTAAAGGTGTGAGATTGGAGGGGAAGTTTGTAAAGGATTTAATAATATCGATTGTATCAGAGATTGGTACTTTTGTGAAGAGAGATACTACGTCAAACCTTACTAGGATGTCTTGGGGTTGAATGTGAATCTGTTGTATTTTTCTGATGAAGTCAAAAGAGTTTTGGATGTGTGTGATAGAGTTTCCTGTGAAAGGCTTAAGTTTCTTGGCGAGAAAGCGTGCTAGGTTGTTAGTTGGAGAGTTTATTGCGCTGACGATCGGTCTGAGTGGGATGTTGTTTTTGTGAATTTTTGGAAGTCCGTAAAGTTTTGTTATAGTCTTCTTTTTTCATTATTACTGTTGCGTTGCCTTTGTCTGCGGGTAATATTATGATGTCTCTATTCTAATTGAGTTCTTTAATAGCTGTTTTTTCTTGTTTTGTTAAGTTTGAAGAGGGAAGTTGGTCTTCGCGTAAAATGTTGGCTGTCCGACGTCGTATGTCATTTGCTTTTTCGGGTGGAAGGGTATATATTGTGGATTCCAAATTACTGATGATTTCTTCTTTTGAGATTTTGGAGGGAGCGACTGCAAAATTATGTCCTTTAGATAAGGCTGAAATAATTTCATTGCTGAGATGATGGTTAGAGATGTTTTTTACTGTATTAGTTAATGGTGCGTGCTTTACTGGAAGTAATTTGTCAATTTTCATTTTTTGTTTCTCAGTGCAAAAATCTTTAATCCGTTGGGATTGGTCAGATGATATGCGGTCCAATGTGGACCAAATGTCAAATCTGAGAGTGTTCCATAGGAAAAGGTGAAGTTTCAATAGTTTTTTGGAGGTAGTGTGCAAGTCAAATTTGGTATGTTGTATCCTTTCTTTTGAAAGAAGCAAACTTGTTTTACGTAGAATTTATTTGGATTTAGATGTTCCCAAATGGTTTTTCAACTGTAAGAATTTTGGGACGATGTTATTGTCCTTACACCGCTTTAAGAAAGCTAAAGATGTTAGTAGTATAGCTTGAGAAGACCTGAGCTTACTAAAAGTGTTAGTTTTAGCAAGGGAACTCTCCCCGTAGAGTTCTTTAATAATAGATTTAATACTTTCACGATGATTCATTATAATAAATTTAAATTTAAAATTTGAAGATTTTTCGGGTTTCAATCGTGTGCGAAACTATGAGGTTGCCGAAGTTTCGTGAACATTGCAGTTCACTTCTTCAGGGCTGACCTGAAACTGAAGTTTCAGGTTATGTTGTTCTTATATATGTATTCTCTACGATGCCTGTGATTGGCCAGAGCGCCCCATGGTGGGGACTGGTTGGACTTCATTGGCCAATCAAGTCTTTCGAATCTCTAGATATATTCAAAATGGTTAAAAATTTTATTTTCAAATTGGGTAGTACGGCTTTTATAGGGCCGGTCTGCCAGACTTTTATCCAGCCGTTTGGTGAATTTCAGTCCACTTCTGAACGCCAACTTTTGCGAATAAGCAATAATATGCTTATTCTTTCTACCCTGAAGATTTTTGAAGAAAAAGTCCTGAAATTTGTTAAGCAAGAAAAGAAAACCCTAACTTTTAAAAAGTCCAATATAATTTTTTGATAAATTGATGAATTGAAAATGATTAAATTTTTATTTCAAGTAATTTAAATTCAGAAGAGCACTCAATAATAGCTATATTGAGCATTTCGCTGCTAATAAGAAACTAATCATGCACATAGCGCGCGAATCATAACTGCTAATTTATTAATGAAATAAGAGATTCCCTGATGGAAAAATTTTTCCCAGGAAAGTAAAAGATTTTTACAGCTGAAATTTTTTGTTAAAGTTTGATGTGGTTTCATACAATTAAATACAAATAGATACTTTTTTCTTGTATTTTTCTGTAGATTGTAAGATATTAACATTTAATAAATGAGCCATCACTGTTGCATTAATAATAAAAGTTATGGTTCCATATAGGATCATGAGTGTTTATTTTTAGATTAATATCAAACCTATTAAAAATCAGAAATGTTGGAGATTCCGAAATAAAATTTTGAAGCTTTTTGAAGATCTTTAAAGGTTTTAAGAAAATCAAAAAAATGTTATCATGATTGCTGAAGAAATCCTAAATAACTTTTTTCAATGCATGTTCAGGGAATAGTTTGAAAAAAATGTATTGGATCAATAAATAACAATTGAACAATTAATAGTTTGGAAAAAAATTCGAGAAAGTTTAAGATATATTTAGAAGTTTTGAAAAGATTCCAAAATAATTAAAAACTGGAAAAGATTTCGAAACATTTTTAAACAAAATGTTGATTTTTGCAGATTTCAAAGAGAGAATTTAGAAGCCTTTTGAAAATGGCGAAAGATTCCAGAAGAATGAAAATTTTTTTTAATTGATGGAAGAATTAAAAATGATTTTTTCACTAAGAAATTAATTTTAAAAGATATTAAAAAGGCTTTCCAAAATTTTCAAAAACGGCTCTGGAATATTTCAAGGCCTTTCTTCAATCTTGCAGGATGTTCGAAAAATTTTGGGCAAAATTCGAATTGCAAGATAATAACAAGATTTTCATCGGACTCCTGTCAAATTTAAAAATGATTATTCCTTCAACAAATTTTCAAGAGAAAATTTGAAAATATTTACAAACTAATTTTGATATTTACATTAACTTTTCTTATTTAAAATTGATTAAAACCATGTAATTTTTGAAAATTATCAATTCTTTCCTTTGAGTGTTTTAATTTGCAGTTTAGTTTTTATACATTTAAATGAGAAAATTTATATCTACGAGAGTTTGAATCTTTCAATTTCAATGACATGCTCAATTCTTTCTCAATTGTTCAATTTTCATTCGCAGTCAAAAAAGTTTTTTTTTAACCTAAGGTGACAAATATTGAGAATATTGCAATTATGTGATTCTGAGTGGCATGTATGGCGTCCAATCGATCGCTATATATTTGGAAAAAAACTTAAAATGTAAGAATTTTCTATTCAACAACGATCATTCAAATTAAATTGATTTAATTTCAATAAAGTTATAAATAAATCAAATAAATTATTCGAAATTCTTCCAGGAACTCAAAAGTAGAATAAAATCCAGCAATATACAAACAACCGCAAAAAAAAAATTCATCGTTCGGTCGTGTGTTCGGTCGTTTTTTTCAATTCACTCCCGTCTGTAATTCAATTCACTCTCCTGTAATTTTTGTTATAATTAACTGTATTTATTCTCAGATTTCTGTAAGAATGGTTTTAGTTTTTTGTACTTTTTAGCACGCTTAACGTTTTTAAAAAGGTAGATTCCACAATATCTGTCTCGAATATCCCAATAGCCTTATCAAAAATTGTACTTATGTTCCTAATATATTTCGTACG
>CAKNXH010000938.1:239134-281004 GCA_932178445.1 Andricus quercusramuli
ATAGCCTTATCAAAAATTGTACTTATGTTCCTAATATATTTCGTACGCGCAATGCGCATAGTATAATAGATGAAAGATGCGACACTTCGATTTTGAAATGTTGTACTATACGGTAGAACAGGGCACGACTTAATGTCATAAAAATAAAGTTTCTGGGTAGGGAATACCGTATTTCCCAGCGGATAACTGCGGCAGCGCGTGATCTGAGTTTACTACCATGCTTATATTTTGCCCACGGATTATGCCATTAAACGAATATCGCTAGATATGGATATTAAATATCGACGGAATAGTAAAGTTACGTACAAAGCGATAAGGTACGTACCTCGCAAGTAAGGAGTTGTTAGATACTGGCCAGTTGCTTACGATACTAGATGTATATTAACTAGGCAATCGAGCTTTTTATGCCTTCGAGAATTACCCAATCTTCTACGACTATATAGGGCACTGTACTTAAATTACGTAACAGCTCAAGGGGTGGGAGGGGTCGAGTTGTTCAATTATGCACGAAATTTTACAAAATTCGCAAATGAAACAAATAACTCGCAATAATTGTGGAGAACCTAATTATGAATTTAAGTTTACGCGCCATAGAAACCTAGAGAGTGAAAAACTAACTCAGCCAACAACAGTTATGGAAAGAAGGAGTAGTGACACCAATAGTGAAGAAAGGCAAAGGGGAGGAGGTCAAAGATTACAGAGGAGTGAAACTAATGCCAACACTGTATGAAGCATATGTGGCTGTTTTATCGGAAAGATTAAAAAAAGAAGTTGTGGGGAAAAAGATAGAGCCACCGAATCAGACGGGGCTTAGAAAACAAAGAAGACTTAGAAACTTAGAACACAAAGTTATGGTGGAAGAGGGGATACGAGAGGGATGAATGAAGAGAGTATCGGGAATTTTTAAAGAGACAAAAAGCAAGGTGAAGGTAGGAGAGCAAGTAGGAGATAGTTTCTGGTTGGTGAGAGGGGTAAGGCAAGGATGTCCTCTAAGGAATACTTAGATGGAAAAAAATTGAATTTAAATGTAGAAAAAACAAAGATAATGAGGTTTCGAAAAGGAGAAGGAAGAAAGAAAGAATGGACGGAGAGATGGAAGGGAATGAAATTAGAAGAAGTAAAAGAATTTAAGTATTTGGGATATACCTTGCAAGCTTATGGAGATCATAGAGCTCATATAAGAGAAAGCATAATAAAAGCAGCAGGGATAATGAAACAGATATAGGGCATTGGAAAAAGAAGGTTCAAAAAATGGAGAAGGAGAATGTGGTTATTTGATACGCTGGTATTGCCGGTATTAGGTAATGGAGCAGAGACATGGAGATGGAAAGGAAGGAAAGAGATTGAGAGTTTACAAGAAAGGTATATAAGGTGGACGCTAGGTGTGGATTGGAGGATGCCGGGATATATGGTGAGAGAAGAAGCGCAAAGGGATAAATTAAGTACTAGAGCGGGAAAGAGGGCAGGGAATTTTGAGACGAAGCTGAGGGAGGGAAAACGAGGGAAGTTAGCGTGAAAGTGTTTGATGGAGGCAGAAGAAAGGAGAGGGAGGGCGACGGAATTTACGAGATGGGAAGTAGAAAGAAGGGAGTTCTTAAAGGTTCTTCAAGATATAGAAGGCGGGATGGGAGTCAACTGTGAAGAAGAGGAAAAAAGGGAAAGAGGAAGAAAATTAATAGAAAGATGGGGGATGATTGAGGAATCAAAATATAATAAATGGTATAAGATGATAAAAGAGGAAGGAGTACCAAAGTATCAAGAAAAGAGATGGGGAGAGAAAAGATGGACCGGTATAGCAAGATTTAGATTGGGGAACGAGGTGGGGGCTGGTATGTATTGTGAAAGAAAGAGAACAGGAAGTGCAGAATCTGTGATTGGGAAGAGGATACATGGGATCATGAATGGGATGACGTAGGAGAAGAATGGAAGATAAAGAAAGCTGGCAAGAGAATGTGGTAAAGATTCTAGGGAAGAATGTATGCAGAAAAATGACAAAATGGAGGTTCAAGAGAAGGGAAAGAAGAAGGAAACGGAAGTCGCTTAAATTGGAAGCGTAAAGGTTCGTAAGTAATGGTTATGTAATAGCACAAGTGAAATAAAATGCGTTTGCGTTACCACTCTCTCTCTCTCTCTCTCTCGATTGCACTCTCGCTTTCGATCACTCGCTCACTCGTTCGCTAACACGTCCCAAATTGCGCTATCGTCAAAAATAGGAATAAGGATATAGTATATAGATATAAGATTTTCTGTGAATAGGTGTAAATAAATGTACTAAATAGTAAGGATAAGATTTTATAAAGCATGTAGAAGGAAGTGTTATAAGAAATGGAAGTCATGTCAACCCTTAGGGGACACATTATGAATAGAGAAGAATATATTAATGGTCAGGAAAAATTAAAAATAGGTAAGGGGGAAAATAAAAAAATTTTAGGATAAAGTTTTGCGGTAATCTTCATGTAATATTTTTGATAGTAATTTAATTGCCTTGCATTCATATTTATTCTTTCAGATACTCCTTCCAGAAGATTATATTTTGAGATATATATTTTATTATTTGTTTGAAAATTCAACAATGTTGTTAGAGTCATACTTTTTGGTTGGAAATTTAACAAATTTTTTGAGACGTATCCTTTTTGGCTGTAAATTCAAGTGTTTTGTTGAAAATCCGTCTTTCCTGGTAGAAAATTCGAGCATCTTCGTAGAAAAATAACTCTTGATTTAAAACTCATATTTTGATATTTGAAAGTCAAACGGAAATCTTTTTTGGATGAAAATTCAAATTATGATTTTCAAGTTTGCCTTTTTGATTTAAAAATTCATCTAGTTCGGTGGGAATTTCGTGTTTCTTGAATAAAAATGCAACTAATTAATAATTAATGTTCTTTGCTTGAGGATTCAACAATTTTGTTGGAAAATTTTAGTTCAACTACTTTTCAAAGAAATCATTTTTTTGTCGAAGATTCATATTTTCAGTTGAAAATTCATCTCTTTGGTTAAAAGTTGAATTATATTGTTGAAAAATGATATTTTTCAATTGACAATTTACCTGCGTGAATAAGAGTTTTAGGCTTGAACATTTGTTTCTTTGAATTTTGAACATATCATTTCTTCAAATTTTCTTCAAATTTTCAACCGCACATCAAACAATTTGAAGATATTACACTGATTTAATAGTGAAATTGTCCTTACATTTCCAATATTTGGATCTGAAACAATAAGATTGTGAAATTTTTGAATGGAAACCTCTGAAAATGAAGATATTCCAAAACAAATATTTTGGAATTTAACCTATTGAAGCAAAGAAACTTTATAACAAGGCCTCAGGAAATAAACTTCTTAGAATTACGTTTTCAAAACTATAACCTTAGATTGAAATTATGCAATTTTCAAAGATGATAAATATAATATTGATAAGTATTATATCACGTAGTATCAAGTAACGTTCAAAATTAAAGAATTTTAGATATTGTGAACCTTTAGAGTTTTTTTTTAAACTTTGAAAATTATATGCTATATAATTGGAAACGTTCAAAATTAATGAACCTAAACTGAAAGCGTTATTATTATTTATTATTATTATACCATTAAGCCTTTTCCCTTCCGGGGTAGGCGTGACTTGTTCGGTTGGAAGGTAGTGAAATAGGTATATAGGTATGAGGTTGATCGGTATATGGGTATAGGGTGGATGGGTATGTAGGAGTTATGCGTATAGATGTTTTAGATTGATCTGGAGTTCTCGTGTTATTTATATAAATGACACGTTCACTCCGTAACACTGCTCCGACCCAGGTTGCTGATCAATCTCTCTAGCGATCATCCCAAATGAGGAGCCTCACAAAATTATTATGTATGGTTCCCCACTTGGGCCCATTAGTATCCAAGGTCTTTGTTTCAGGCATCATTCACTCTATTGTCACTCTGTTTATAAACTATTTGTCGCCACATATTTCTGTCCTGGCATACTACTCTAGCTTCATTCACGTCCATGCATTTTTTCATGCAGACTCTTGTATTTCTATGGCTTCTTATGTCTCTTCGTATTAGTGTCTCATTCACAGATTCTAACCATTCTTTCGGCGGTCCACCTCTGGGCATTTTGCCATTTACTTTACCTTTATACACTTTCTTGGTCAGTCGTTCATCTTTCATTCTTTCAAGATGTCCGAACCACCTTAGCTGATTTCTTTCCCATATGTCAACTAGTGTCTCCCCTGTACCACATTCTTTGAGGATTGTCTCGTTTCGTACTTTGTCCATCAGTGTTTTCCCGCATATTATGCGCAGAGGTTTCATGCCGATCGCGTTGATTTTACTCCTGTCCTTTTCTTGACAGGTCCATGTCTCGCTACCGTATAGTACAGTCGGTACGAAAATAGAGTTATGTATGGCCATTTTAGCTTTTTTTGATATGTTTTTATTTGTGAGAATGGACCTTGCTCTACGGATAACCTGCTTACCCTTATTTATGCGCCTATCTAATTCCCCATCTATTTTTTCGTCGTTAGTGAATAGACTACCTAGATATACGTACTTGTCAACTTGTTCTAATTTCTCATCATTTAGAACTATGTTGCATATTGTTTTCTCACTTTTTCCCTCAAACACCATGACTTTCGTTTTATTCACGTTAATTTTGAGGTCCATGTCCTTCATGCTTGTATTAAGTTTATTCAACATTCTTTGCAAGTCTTCGACTGATTCTGCCATAACAATCTTGTCATCCGCGAAAGCCAACCCACGTACCTTGACGGTTTCAAGATCTACACCTTTTTCGTCGAAGAGGGCAGTTCTAAGACACTTATCCATGAATATGATAAATAGCCACGAGGACATAACGCATCCTTGTTTCACGCCTTGCATAATATCGAACCATTCACTCTTTTTCCCATTTACCCTTACACTCGGTTTACTACCTGTATATATTGTTTTTATTGCTTGTAGGAGCCCTCCATTCACTCCATACTCTTTAAGGACTTCCCAAAGTTTACTTCTATTTACCGTGTCGAATGCTCTTTCTAGATCGATAAATGCACAGAAGACTTTCTTTCCTGCTCTCAAACTTTTTTCTGCGACCTGTCTTAGGCTAAATATTTGATCCGTACATGATCTCCCTGGCATAAATCCACTTTGTTCTTCCCATGTTTTCTCTTCTGTAATTTCCATTACTCTACGGATAAGTATTTTTGAGTATATTTTACTTACGGTACTTAGTAGGCTGATACCTCTGTAATTACTGCAGTTGCTTTTATCTCCTTTTCTTTTGTATATTGGTACGATAATCGCTTTTCTCCAATCGTCTGGGACTTCTCCCGTTTCGATACATAAATTTATTAATTCGCACAACGTTAAACTTTATAAATTAGGAGGTTGAAACTAGGTACTTAAAAAAAATGTTAGAAAACAATTTCATAAGATCACATCAACAGTTTATAATTCAATATATTATTCATTGATCAATCAATCCTTTAATTTAAAATCCTGTATTTTTTTAAATATCAAGGTAGCAGTGAAAAAATTTATGAAAAGTGTTCCTGCATCATACATAAAATGGGATTATAAAATTACATCTTATCGCAGCCAAAATTTCCTTCAACGTTTGCAAAATTGTCAATGTTTTAAATGTGCAATGGACTGCAGTAAAATTAATTCTAATTAATTGATAATTAATTGTTTAATATTTCTGCCTTTATGGAGCAGAATTTAAAATGATTAACAATTCGCTCTATATTCGGATTTGCCCTTCAAAAGGATTCTATGCTCCGCATCACAGTCACGTTATGTTTGCAATTTCAATTATTATTTTGTTGTTTGAAATCGTCACAAATAATACATTTATAAAAGTTTCTCATTTTGAGTCCACCAATGTGACTATTGCGAGCTTTCAGGCTATCAATTTCGACCAGAATGTGTTTGATATTAACTTTTAGAAATTTACGATGAAAAATTAACAAAGAATGACATACACAGCTAAGCATAAAAGAGACTGGGTAATTGGAAATAATAAAACTCGTCTTTCGCAACAGTGGACGCGTAGCCATTTTTTCAATTTTGTTTGTAACAATATTGAAATACTAGCGAGACAGAATATCATTTATAGAAGTAAATTTCTGGAATGAATTTGTGTAGAAATATTTTAATATTTGTGTTAACTTTCAAATTGAATTATGGCAGATCAATAATTATTATCAATGCATTTTGAATTATTATTATTTTCATTTTTTCAATTCAAACATTTGGGCGCGCTTTTAGGCATAGTTTTAAGTTTATAAATTAGCCGTTTGATTGTTATATCTGCAGTCTTCAATTTAAAAAAATCTTAATGTTCTGTTCGTTGCTGTCTTCGTTTTAAGATGTATATTTTATGATGAGTTTACCTCCTTAAGGCGAAACGCTGTATAAGAACATTACCGATAACTCACGATCACATATAGGTTGCCTGTCATTGAAAGTTAAATCCATAATGACTGAGAAATTAATTTATACTGTACTTCAGAACATACTATACTACGCAAGCGTTCTAATAGAGATTTAGCGACGTATAAAGCTGTTTCAATATAAACGACAGTCGAGGGGGCTTTCTTTGTGACACCTAATGGACAATTATTTAAATTTATAGCGGTAGTTATACCAATCAAGATTCGCAGTAGCGAATCAACCCCAGTAGAAGAAAACACGAATATCTTTTCTCGAAATAACTCTAGTTTTCGTACAAGGGAATATTTGGGAATAAGAGGAATATGAAGTATATTGGAATATGTGGGAAAATAAGAGAATATGTAGAAATATATGAGGGAATATCAGGAAATATGTAGGAATGTGAGAAAATATTTTTGAATATGAGAAAATATTTCAGAATATATTTAAATTTTTAGGCTAATTTCTATAGTTATTTCACTTTTGACGCAAAACGTTCGTCTTTTCAATAATTTAATAACACCTGCACAATAGACCATTCTACCGGTTGGATTGAGGACCTTAGTATGCTTCTGTGAGAGAAGGCTCAAAGATATTTTTCATGAAACTTCGAATAATCAATTATTTTGCATAATTTTGCACTTTTCATTGAGATATTTGATTTTTCGGTAATTCAGACAACCTGGAGTTGTATTGGATGGTACTTCTCACACAAGAAAGCAATTAATTCTGACGAATATTTATTACAGTGGAGGAGGTAGAATTTTTGAGCATTTGATGAAGAGCCTTATTTTAAAACATATATTTCTCACCCTTTTCCTAATGCGGCAAACAAAATTTTACCTGAAATGTTTTCGATGGATATTTTTACAATTTTTCAGAAAGTCAATATGAATTCTGAGAAAAATAAAAATTTCATCATCATTTTTGAAAATCAAAAATAAATTTGCCTTTTTTTCAAATGTTGACTCTTTTTATTTGTTTGAAAATAGCTTAGAAAGGAATCTGAGGTTTTTTCATGAGACGACCAATTTTTAGAGTGAGCAACTAATTCGTTCTTAAGTAATGAAACGATGCAGGTGATGGGGGTACATTTTTGGGTTTTTGATTGCAAACAAATAAAAAGTGTCGAAAGTTTAAAAAAGTCAAATTTACTTTCGATTTTTGATATTCAAAAATGATGTTGAAATTTTTTTCTTTTCAATTTTCGATGAGCTTTTAAAAAATGCTCAGTAAATCCATTGAAAATATTATGCATTGAATTTTGTTTAACACATCAGGAAAAAATGTGGAAAAGTTTCAAAATAAGGCTTCCGATAACAAAACTCAGGAATGTACCCCCAACACATGCATCTTTTGTTTACTCAAAGACGAATCTATTTGCCACTCTAGAAAATAAGTGGTTTTGTAGGAAAAACCGCAGTTTTTTTCTAAACTATATATATAAAAAAAAATGAAATAAAAAGTGTCGAAATTTGAAATAAGTAAAAATTATTATTGATTTTGAAAAATGATGGTGAAATTTTAATTTCTTTCACACACATTTTTGATTATCTGGAAAATGGTAAAACATCGTCCAACAATGTTTCAAATAAAATTTTGTTTTACGCAACAGGAAAAAGTAAGAAGTGTTTCGTAATAAGGCTTTCCATCAAAGGCCAAAAATTCTACCCCCTACACTTTATTAAATATTTCTTGGAATAAATGAATTTTTTGTGTGAGATATACCACCCAATTGGACTATAGCTGGTCTAATTGTTGGCCAGATCAGACATTTTATTTAGAGCTGCATACTATTAAGAAATCATGCCCCATATGTGATAACAAATATTGGTCTGGGTTTTTGGTACAATGTCTTTCAGAAACAAAGCAGGGTTCTAAATTGGGTGCATATTTTCAGTACAGCAGCAAAGAGTGCGCTAATATTGCAATTAGGGTACCGTGGGGCATGAGGTAATGTGGCACTTCGAATCTATGTTTTTTGTTGACGTATTATATAGAAGTAATATGGGGCAACAAAAAATGCTATGGTATGACATGGGATAATATGGTATATGGTACAATATGGCACATAGGGTAATATTTCACAAGAGGTAATGTGGCACAGATGGCAACGAGACGCAAGGGGTAATGTGGCATATCGTGTCTATCTTTTAGTAAGGTTAGTATATTTGGGGTAATATGAAACACGGATTAATATATCACATGGGGTAATGTGGCTCATAGAGTTATGTTTTTGATTTGGGTGGTATATTTAGTGCAATATTGTACTGTCATTTCCGAAAACTTATACAAAATTGGTCCTATATTTTTGTTCATGGCAGTATATTCAACAAAATATTGCAGTATCTTTTCTGAAAATATCCTCGATTCCTGAAATAGCAGCAGCGCCGGAGGCGAAATTTTTGTACAATATAGAGAGATATCGATATAAATACAAATAATATGCATTATATTATTAGTCGAGTAATCATCTGCAAAAGCGTTCGAAGCCATGTGTGGCCCATGTTAGTTTACCCTACCAGGGCCACGCCAGAAGTACGACAAACTAGTCTCAACTTCACTAGGCCCACATCAAGATTTCTGCAGGGGTGTTTGTGTGAATTAAAAAAATATATACCCTAACGTAATATTAAAAGGTATATAATGATAAGACAAAACGTTACGAAAAGAATGTGCTGAAAGTTCTCTGATTCCTCTTTAGGCTGTTTTAAATTTTTCATCATGCTCACCATCGTTCGTGTTAGTTTCAATCTATGTTAAAAAAACCATGTAGAAAGAAAAAGTTCGAGAAACTCGATTCTCGTGACTGGATCGCATTAAGGTTTTTGTACTGAAAAAGCACTAGAATACTTTTAATTGGAAAGAGAGAACCTTGGAGGTGAATAAAAAAAGGTCACGCTAATTAGAATCTGAGTAGATACTGAGATTTTTTGTCATCGTAAAACCAAATACTCTTCAAAAATTGGGAAAGAATTGAAATTAAGATTTACAGTAGTGAATCGCTGCATTTTTCCCCTTTTTTCTCGAAAAAATCCAATTTCTTATCGATTTGCATCAAAGTTTCTGGAACAGAAAATTTGGAAAACAAGAAAAATGTACAATTTTTAGCAGTTGATTCGACCTGTAGCCTACAATATTCAAACATTTCGTCTAAAAATTGCAAGAAAAATGAATCATAAGAAGCTTCACAACTGTTTTTAGGTAATGTTTAATTAATATCTAATTAGTTCTATAAATAATATGCATTTTCGACATTTTCGCTCCTTTTGGTTCAAAAATGAACCACCTGGAAGGAAAAGTGAATCGTATAATATTTAGCGGTCGCTCATCGCGAATTTGTCTGTTTTTACAGAAAAATTAACTTTTATTTAAAACAAGAGATTACAACGCAAAATCATATAGAAAAAAGATGCGGTTCATTAAAATGAGTATTTTTCATCATAAGTTTCTTCATAATCATGCATACTATAGAAGACTTGAAAAAAATGTATAAAAAAGTGTTCATCATAAACAATTTCTTAAAAAGATTTGTTTTACACGTTTGTATGCTTCAGTAAGCTGGATAGATGATTCACGCTTCTTCACAGCAGTTTTCTTAACATATCTCCTTAAATAGACTTAAAATTATTTGAAAAACTTTTAATAAAAAGCACTCATTCTAATGAGCCGCATCTTTTATTTTGTGTATAATTTTGCGAAATTTCCTGCCATTTAAAAAAAAATGCTCTAAAACAAACAAATTTGCGATGAGCGACAAATCCAAAAATACCAAAAACTCGATTTTTTAGCAATTTAGTCGAACTAGAAATCACACTATTGAACCGATTTGCACAAAAGTTTCAACATTACTACCTTAGATGAATAGATATTCATCTTCATTTTTTTCTAATCCATGTTTTAGTATACCCTACAATCGATCTCCTTCAAATTTCAGACTTCACACACTTTTTATTTTATATATTTTTCAAAATATTTTGAAATATTTTTATTTTTAATTATTTTAATGAAAATACAAATACTTTGTTAAAAAGTCACCTTCGCTGGTCAAGAGATCAACTACATTTTTGAAAATGCGTTCAATTTTTAGTAAAAAGTTAATGTTCTTGGTTAAAAATGAATCTTCTCAGTTGAGTAATTCAACCCCCGTGATGAATTTTAAACACTTTTTTCGAAATTTTCTTTTGTTCAAGATTTATCATTCTAGTTAAAAATTGATCACTTTGGTTGAAAATTCAACTATTTTCTTTGAACTTTGTTTTTTTTTTTGAGAGAGAGAGATTCAACTTTGAAACGGAAAATGTAAATATTCCGTTCTTGAAAATTAATATTTTGGTCGAAAATTCAACTATTTGGTTGCAAATTCGTGTACTTTATTGAAAATTCGTCATTTCTGTCGAAAATGATGCTTCTTGGTTGAAAATAACCTATTCCGGTTGCGGATTCAACTTTTTTTAAAAGTCTTTTTGTCTTCAAAATTCAAGAATTTGGTAGAAAGTCAAACTATTTAGTTTATTTTTATTTAGTATATTTTGGTTGAAATTTGATATTTTTAATCGAAAATTGATATTCTCTAGTTGAAAATTAAACTTCCTAGATGCAAATCCATGTATTTTGTTGAAAATTCATCTTTTCCGTCAAAAATTAATTGGTTTCGATTGCGGAATCAACTATTTTTTCAAAAAGTCTTCAAAATTGTCTTTAAAATTAAAATACTCAGATGAAAAATCAAAAATTGATTTTTTATAGTTGAAAATTCATTTATTTGGTTGCCATTCCATGTATTTTGTTGGAAAGTATTCTTTTTTGTAAAAAATAATAATTATTAGTTCAAAATTAATCTCTTTTAGTTTCAAACTCATCAATTTTTTATAGAATTCATATTTTCGAATTAAAAATTTAACATTTTATGAGAAAAAATTTTTTTTGCCTGGGAATACATATGTTTTGGTTTAAAATTCAATTATTCGATTAGGAATTAAACCATTTAATTGAAAATTCAAATTTGAAAATTCTAGTAGTTGGTTGAAAATTCATTTTTTTATTGAAAATTGACTTTGTTCTTGAAAATTTATCATTACTGGTTTGATGATCGAATTTTTTAGAAAACATTTAATTTATGAACTGTTGATAATGAGTTTTCAACACGAAAAAATTCCAGTATCAAACCAGAAAACTCTTGCATTTTGTTACAAATTCGTCTATTGATGGAAAATTGATCGTAGTTGAAAATTCATTCTTTTATGTTAAAAATTCAACCATTTGTTTAACAATTCAACTATTTTGGTGAAAATCTAATTATTCTGTTGAAAATTTAACTATTTTTTGAAATGTTTTCTATTTTGCTTGAAAGTTCAACTATTTGCTTATTAATCCAACTGTTTGGATGCAATTGAATCCTTTTTGGTTGAAAATTCAAGAATTTTGTTAGGAATGTAATACATGTCGAATAGAAATCTTGAGATTTTGAATGATTACGTCACTCTGGGAAGGGAGGATGTAAAAATAACCCAAAATTGGTGGCGTAGTTTATGCACGGCCCCTAATGCATGCTCAAAATTTCTATATTTTTTTTCCAAATAATGAATTTCCATAATTATATATCGTTCAGAATCACTGTACAAAGTTTGATATTTAACGAAAAATGTTATTATAACAATATCATAATTATAAAGATAATTTTTTTCAACTTTGTTCATCTGTCGATTCTGATGTACATTACTGTATTTATTCGTTGATTTATCACGCGCATCTGTCTCTTTCTGAAAGAGAATATTTATTCGACCCGGGTGTCGGATGAATAAATGATGCATGACCCGTATTGTCGTGTTTTTTCTAGCTTCCTTTACGCGGGAAAATTCAAAACGTACCAACAGCGGTTCACAATGAGCTCGTTGGAATAGCTTTGTTATCAATGTCGTGTCATGTCAAATGACGCGTTATGCTCGCATTTTCTGCGGCCATTCAATTTGCGCAAATACCCTTGAAGCGAGGCGTTACTTTTTTTACCTCGTGTTGCAGATTTCACATTTACGACGTTATTCGCGGCTTTTACGAATTGTTAAAACAATAAACACATCAACTCTAGTCCTCCACTTTGATTATTTTCTGCTTTAGGATAAAACATCACACACATTGAACATAATAATTATTTGCAAAAATTATCATGAAAATCACAAATTCAAAAGAATTTATTTTTAGCCAGCAAAATTAGGTTGTGGGAAGCAGGGATGGAAACCTTTCAGGTTGGACCCGTGGTTAAAAGGTTCTTTAAGGCCATGCGACGAGTGGGACACGTGAACGGATTCCTACCTTACCGATACCTTTTTTAATTGCCAACTTATGTTCACACTAATAGCCACATCGAGTTGAAAATTTGGGATAATAAATAAGAAGAACTAAGAAAGGCGGCTCTGGTCCTAAATTGTAATAATCATGGAAAAAGTGTTTTTGTGAAAATTTTTCTTGTAAAAATTTTTTTTTCTTCCTTCCATGATTATTACAGTTTAGGACAGAATCCAGAAAACAACTAAATTGTATTTTCTGAATTTTTTTATCATGAAATTTATTATATTTTTCCAAAACTCATACTATATATTATTATATTATTATAAAAGTCCATTTAACATTAACTTGAAGAATTAATTGTCTTTTTTTAAATACAGTTCTTATTTTTACTGATCCTAATATTCATTTTGAATAATTAATATTCAACTAAGTGGCTATTTGCCAAAAAATGTTTCGACAAGCTTGTTGAGATTACGTTAATATGACATCAAATGAAGCATCAAATATGTATATCCTTTGCCCAAAAGTTATTTCAACAAATGTTTCAGAGAAGTCACTGATATGTGAAGACACACTTAACTTCCGATATAAGAACGGTTTCAGGCATGGCTGGCAGCGGCCTTGGTCTTGAATCAAAAGAATCCAAACGTAAACAGTCAGGACCGTATGAATCATTTTTGTTGGATTCGGACGCACAACGCAACGTGATGCAACTAACGCGCTGAGAATGCGGCTCTCGTGCTACTTGTCACGCTTGACTGAGCACCGCTCCCTTTCGGCCTTGCGACTCCTCTTATTACGAAACTGTGGATGATATAATTTCTAAGAATATCGTAAGCCGGAGGGTCTTATATCGGAAGTTTAGTGTTCAGATGTAGCTGCAACAAAAAGGAAACTCTCTTGCTTGAAAGGAACCTACAATGATAAGCTGTTCCAACGGCACCCAAAGTATGAGTTCTAATAAAGACTTTTTGTACCTCATTTTCGGACTCGACTCAATTCGAAAATTTCACAAGTTACTGATGCGCATGTTACGTTGTAATACAAATTTAATGCCATTGCACTAGGAAAATTCTAATGAAAAAACTTCAGTTATAGTGATTAGTCATTGTTGAAAGAAAGCTAAGTGACATGAGATGTATTGTTTTTAAGGTTATGTTTAAATCCAATAATTGCTTGAGTCGCAACATTACCGAAACCCAAGTTTTTCTGTAGTCTTATTTTCTAATGTCTTGGATTTTTGATTATGACCCAGCAGGCACCGGGACATCCTAAAGACGTACTAAAACTGTACCTCTATGTCATGTAATTTGACGTCTTCAAGACATCCTTTGGATCTTTTCATGTCATTGAAATGTCATCAGGACGTCCGCTAGATGCCCGCTAAGAGAAATCTATAAGACAACTCTAGGACTTGTGCACCAACTCTGGATTCTTAAAAAATGAATGAATTTGGAATTCATGAAAATATTTGGAAGGTCTTTCGGCGGCTTGGAATTATTCCCTCTCAGAGTCAAACCTTTGATCAGAACTACCTGGCAAATGACTTCATGGAACGTTTCTTGATTGAGCCTTTGCCAATTGATACTACTCTCTTATCCAGTGAATTACCTCCCTTTGATGATGCTAATTTTTACTTTTCTTATATTGGGGCTGACTTTCTGCTTTCAGTAATTGCCAATATAATCTCAGGGGCTATCGGCATTGATGAAATCTCGATCAAAATTGTTGAACTTTCTGTCCGTGTAATACTTCCTGTTCTACTTCATATTCACAATCGTTCTCTACAGCTTGGGATTTTCCCCAATATTTGGAAGCAACCACTGATTTGCCCTGTGCCTAAGATTACTCATCCTTCATGACTAACAGATTTTCGTCCTATCTCTATCTGCAGTGCATTAGCCAAGCCTTTTGAGAAATTAGTGGATAATCAGCTAACTGGATGCTTGAATAAACATAACCTGCTTGATCCTTTCCAATCTGCATTTCGGAGGGATCACAGTACCATCACTGCTTCCCTTGAATTTAGTTCTGATTTTAAAGCTGCAATGGATGAAAATATCTCTAAGAGATATCCAATCTCTAATCAATATCTCTTAGAGTGCCATAAATTGGTTTGAGTCTTACTTAAGGAATCGCTTACAATGTGTAGCAAACAGTGATGGTCTTCGCTCTGACTGGAATGAGGTGAAGAGTGGGGTTCCCGAGGGCTCAATACTCGGCACCAAAATGTTTAATGTATTCACTTGCGACTTTTCAGCTGTCTTACGCTACTGTAAATATCACCTTTATACTGATGATAGCAAAATATATCTTTTTGGGTCTCTTGGTACCCTTAGAGACCTACTTCAAAAGGTTCAGGAAGATATTAATAACGTCTACAACTGGGTTGTATCTAATGGCTTGAAATTCAATCCCCAAAAAACAAATGCTTCGCCAGTTGGATTCTCCATTCATAATCCATATGAAGTCCCGGATTCCCTCCTATCTTACTACTTGAAAGGACTTGCTATTGACAGTAATCTTTCTTGGGAACAGCATGTTGAACTAATATCACGCAAAACCTTCAGAATTTTACATCAGCTTACTAGGAGTAGGGACTCTTTGCCTATAGATACACGAATCCACCTTGTAAAAGCCTTGATTCACCCTTATTTTGATTATGGGTGTCTGGTATATGATGGAATCCCTGATGAGCTGAACTATAAACTTGAACGTGCTCTTAGTGCCTGCATTTGGTTCATCTATGATTTGTTAAAATTCGATCATATTTCAGAGTATAGGGAAAGAGCTGGCTTTATGACGGTTGCCAAGAGAAGACAATATTTTATGGGTAATTTACTGCACATGATCTTCAAAAATGAAAAGCCTGTATATTTATGAGAATAGTTTCTGCGGGATAATATGAACCTTGCAGGTCAACCTGGGCTGCGCGATAGAGGTCGTACCCTGGCTATACCTGCTAATAGAACATGTTCAATGCAAAAATCTTTTGTAATTAGAGGGAGACGGCTTTGGAATAAACTGCCGAATAATATTCGTAATGCGCCCACAGTATTTGCATTTAAAAAGATTTTCTCTGAATTTCTGAAATCGATGGGTACACCTTTATTTCATATGACTCTGTGGACTTAGCCTGTATGTTGTTTTCTCTTTTTATGATATTCAGTTCCTTTACTATTGTTTGTTCATTTATGATTTTCTGTCATGAGGTGTGCTAATGTTATTCTTTTTTCTTTCGCCGACTTATATCTTAATAAAAGTTTACCAACAGTGCCATCTTAATATAAGATTTGAGTAACTTCTTACAGCATATACTTTCATGAACTTACTTACTTTTTTCTAACCGAATAATGTCGTTTGATGTACTTCATTTAAATATTAAACCAGGGTTCTAGAAATATGTACACTACACTTAAGATTCTACATCTATATATTTATGCATTGCTACATCTTTTTATATTGTTTTATGCGTACATTCTGTTCAGCTCCTAAATGTGCTTTATAGCCCTGCGAGCTTTTTTCTCAATAAATTAAAATAAAATTGAAAGAAGGGAGAAGAGGAAAATTGGATCCAAATTCTCGGTTTGAGTTGTTTTAGTGGATTGAGGAAAAAAAAGGTGGAATGAACGTTTCTCTTTATCTGGGAGTTCGTGGATAAGAATAAAACGAACTGCTGAAAGTTGAGTGGATCGATTGAGAGGTGAGAGCTTGGCACCTGGTTAGTTTGCAAGAGTTTTTTTTGTACTATCTCCACGGCAAACAACTAGAGATTCTTCACTGGAGAGCTCCAGTTCTCAAATGTAGCCAATTGATGAATGTGACTTGACACCGCGTCATTCCTCTTCTTCTGTTTCAGCTCATTCATCAACTACGCGGGATCCATTAAAACTCGGAAGTCACCCTCGCGCCTTTTTTACAGGTTGCGTGCTGTAATTATCTCTTGCTTTTGCAGCGATAAATCTCACACAACGCGCAACTTTCATTCTCCAACAAATTAATGTTAATTTACTTCCAAAACAACTTGAAACCACTTTTTTTTAGAATTTCATTCTACCGAGATTGACCAATATATGGGTTACTGGTGTGCTCCTAAAAGAAAAACTGGCCTAGCGGTACGTTCCATAAACTAAGTTATCAGTTTGAGGGGGGGGGGGGGGCTAAAGAACTAAGGTTGGTAAAAGTTCATTCATTTTTTTGAAAGGGCTACTATTATATTTTGGGTTCAGAATTCATTTCGTTTGGTTATAAAAGCTATAATTTGTTTGAAAATTTAATTCTTCTGTGGAAAATGCAACTATATTGCTGAAATTTCATTTTTTTCATAAAAAATTCAACTGCTTTATCCAAAATTCTTTTTTTTAGTTGCAGGTTCATCTTCTTGGTTGAAAATTCGACTATTTTGATGAATATTCGTTTCATGTTCAGTTGAAAATAAATTTTTTGAACTGACAATTGAACTGTTCCATTTTTTGGTGAAAATATAACAATTCGGTTAAAAATGTATCTTTTTTAGTTGATACAACTTTTTGGATGAAAATTCATGTATTTTGTTTAAAATTCGTCTCTTCTGATAGAACATTAATCTTTCTGATCGAAAATTCATCTTTCTGATTGAAAATGTTATATCTTTGTCGAAAATTCTTTTCTTTTATACTTTTCATCTGAAAATTTAACTATTTTGTGGTTGATTGGAACTTTATTCTGTATATTCAAAAGGTTGGATATTAGTTTTTTTGATAGGAAATTGATCTTCTTGGCCAAAAATTTACCACTTTTATTAAAAATTCAAAAATTTTGTTGAAAATTCATTTTTTGTTGTTGCTGTTCAAAGTTATTTTTTATCAGAGTTTTTACCTGAACAATTACCTATTCAATTTTTGATTAAAATTTCATGCTCTATATTTCATAAGTTAAAAGTTTAACTATGTTTTGGTAGGAAATTCATGTATTTTGTTAAAAAGTCGTCTTTTTCGGTAGAAAATTATTCTTGTTGGTTGAAGGTTTAACTTTTTGGTTAAAAATTCAACTACCTTTTTGATTTTTTTTTTACAATTGAAAATGATCTTCTTTGTTGAAAATTCATCTTTTCCGATTTAAAAGTTCTTTGTTTCCTAAAAAATTGGAATTTTTAGCTCAAAAACTGTATTCCTTTGTCGAAAATTCATCTTCCATAGTAGGAAAATCATATCCTTCTTGGTTGGAAATTAACTTCTTTGAGAAAAAGTCAAGTGTCTTCTACAAAATTTGTCCTTTCGTCTGGAAACTAGAAATATTTGATTGAATTCCAATTCTCTTTGTTTGAAAATTTGACCATTTGATTAAAAATGCATCTTCGTATGCTAAAAATTCAACTATATGGTCAGAAATAGAAAAGTCATCCTTCTTGGTTGAAAATTTATATTTTCTATATCTTTTCCAGAGTGAAAAGAACAGTTCTATCGTTTCCAACTCCCCTCCCCTCAAATTATGTCATTTTCAATCTTTCTACTTCCAGCAGGGTTAAGGAGAAGAGGTTGAAAAGGATAAACGGGAATTTAGATTAAGAGAGATAGAAAAAGATTGACACGAATAAATGAAGGATAGGATGGGGTAAAGAACAGGGAATTGGAAAAGATAGACGTTGGTAGACGTAGGATACGGTGAGATACAGAAAAAAAGATTGAAAAAGATGGATGGAAATTAAGATTGACAGAATGATATAAAAATATTAACGTGGGTAGATAAAGGAGAGGATGAGATAGAGAAAAGGGTATTGAGAAATATGGACGTGAATTTAGATTGTAAAATACATAGATAAAAATATATAAACATCGATAAATATATATAATACGATGAGATAGGGAAGAGAATATTGAAAAAGATGGATGTGAATTTTGATTGGCACAGATATAGAAAAAGACTGTCGTGGATAGACAAAGGATAGGACGAGATAGAGAAGAGGGTATTAAAAAAGATGAAGGTGAATTTAGATTGGCAGATACAAAAAATAACGAAATTGATAGACATAGGAAAGGATGATATAAAGAAGAGAAGAATAAATTAAAAATTTGAATTGACCAAGATATATAGAATAGGATACATTTTTTGAATCTCTTTCTATCATAAAGATTCAACATTATTCCGAAAGATAGGATCTTTATCATTTTACTTCAATCTTAGAAGTCTAACCTGTCAAGCATTTATTCATCTCGTACTGAGTATTACTTGTAAGAACATGTCAAATACATTTTCGATGAAAATGAAAAGATTACTCATTTGACAGTTTTGAAGATAAGAGTTTGATGAATCAAAGGAACCAGTGAATGAACACTGAAAGCAATTTAATTTACTTACGGAGAAACTTGTCACAGCCCAGTCACTTTTCCTTATTATTCAGTTAGTACTGGTATCCACATCGTCCTGGTTTCCCTTACTTCTTATCTGTAAGACACTTGATGAATGGGTTACTCCATATTATGAATTTGTATTGCATAACTTTGTTATCCAGTGACAGGAAAGATAGTTAGAACGAATGAACTTGGTTGAAAAATGGATCATCTACCATATTCCCTTTATTTTTCAATTAAAAAATAAATGTAAATAAATTTAAAGTATTATACTTTTATTATAAAATTTATTAATACAAAATTCTAGGAAATTCATCAAAAACAGCACGAGAATTTGTTTCAATACATTAAAATCATTAAATCTCTTGAAAATTCCTTGTAATCTTTCAAAATACCTTATTAGGAGTTTTCGAAATTCTTTTAAATCATTGAAATACAGGTTCCGGAAGGTAGAACCGCAAAATTGATATTTCAAACAAATAATAGTCGTGCTAAATTGTGCTAGACATGTGCTCGTTCGGGCAGTAAACATCTTTTTGGAAAATCATAAGTAACGGGCACAATTTTTGAGAAACTTGTTTGCTAGATCCGCAATCTGTTACTAACGCAAAAGAAAAGGTTGTGCTAGGCGGCTCGATGTGAAGACAATTGTTCGCCATCAACTCAAATTCCAAAGACTTATTTGTTTAAAAACAAAAACAAAAGTTTTATTATTTTATCAAATTCACATCTGTGCTAAATTGTATTCGATGAAAGTAATTTTTTCCCCTCGAACCAAATTTTGTAAGATCAAACTTTCGACATTTTAAAACTAAAAATGTCAAAGTCAAAAAACATACATGACCGGAAGATAATGAAATTTCAGAAAATCGAAATTTGTGCTGAGTTGTGTTCGACGAATGCAATCATTTTCGCTTCAACAAAATTCTTTGAGGTCAAAAAGCATACAAGACCCAAAAATTAATCTCTATAGACTGAAGGTTCATGTTTTGCACGCGTAAAGCGCTATATCACTGGATGAATCTATCATTTGGCGTCGCTGGTGTATTCTTGGAGTGGAAGCTTCTAATGTGTCCCCTAAGTGTTAAAATTTCTCTTGTATCTCTTCTCTATTCCACTACAGACCCCCCCCCCCCCCCCCACCTATTTGGTTGTGGTAGGGGGACCCACAGTTTAAGGTGGGTTCCGCACCACCAAGAGCAACAGCTTTAAGTACTTAAAGAGAACTTTTTTCTCTAGAGAAACTGGCCCCACGACTCTCCGGAGATAAGCATCTCCCTTGCTAGGCTAGTGGTCACCGTATGGGCCGCCGAGGCTCTTCCAGAGCGCGAGGCGAGAATCAAACCCGCATGCCGACAGAGAGGATTCAAAGGTTACGCCTCAACTCCCACGGAAATCGTCCCACTTACACTGATATATTTAGTAACCATATTCTAGTTGAATCACTCACTAGTTCACCCTGTGAAAATTGGAAAATCACTGGTTCATCAGTGATAATTCAAAATACTGATTGAACCAGTGACAATTTCAATGGTTCATCTGAGGAGAGTACATCTTGCCGAAGCAAACTCAATCCTCAACTCGAATACCATCTCTGAGATTTATGTAATAAGCAATTTGTATTTGACAAGCGGAAAATGCTACCTGAGCAGTGCCAAGTTGGCTTGGCAGTGCTTTGCAAAGGTAATTGTATTACAAGCCCGTCTCGCAAGCAATTACACCCACAGGTGATCTCTTGTGATTTTTCATACACTCTATGTGCCCTCGAGGGTAAATTACCGGAGACATTTACAAACTGGTAGCGGCGGCAGTCTCTCGGCAGTATCTCGGCAGTCTCTCGGCAGTCTCTCGGCAGTGTGAATATGGTACGTTAAAAAGTTTCACGAAACTGCAGGACGAGCGTTCTTCGTTCTATTGCCCAGTGGCTGGTTGAGGTTTCACGCGGTAATTAAATAAATATTCATTAGTATAATTAGCACACACGTACGGCTCACGGTGACCAGCCACAGAACGGTGGCACACCTTTAATTGCGGCCGGACGTTTTCCCTGCATGTGCACGTATTCCAGCCACTGGCGAACCGACAACCATGAAAATTAGCCTTAAGGCTTTTGTTTTCAGCACGCTGGATCATCATTTGGTTTGTGCTGCTCCATGAAACTCAATTCGAAAAAAAGCTTCATGCTGTCAACTTTTTACTTCGATTGCACCTTCATTATAAAGTGTATAATTATATGTCGAGATGATTACGCTACCTGCTGTTTCAATCAACCTTCTCGAGCCATTGATCGCGTAAAGTGAATTCAAAAACTCCAAGGAAATCTTCATTCCTGGCGAATTTATTTCCATTCTGATGTACCGTTGAACGAGGTGATTGAAGGCATGTGAGGTAAATTGGGGAATTCCTTAATTGATAGTTGAAATTACTTAAGGGGGTTTCAACCAGTATCTAGAACCAGTTAAAGTATTAAGAAAGCCCTACCTGATTCTAAATTCTGGTTAAAAGTCCGTTGAGTAATTCAAACTATTAATTTGAGAATGTCTACAATGATTTTTCGAAAATAAATTCCTTATTTTATTTTTCGCGATTCTAGGGAAATCCTTATAGAAAACCATTATAAGAAAATCAGTATTGGAATAAGGAATTTTTAAATATTGAAAAGTTGATGCAGAAAATGTTATATTTGGACAAATCTTGTGAAAATTTCACGACATTTAAAAAATTTCCAAACATTTCAGGAGGTTTGAAAAGACTCCAAAAGACTTCAACCAATTTCAAGGGACTCCCACTGTTTGAAGGATTTTAAAATTATTTTAGAATTTTCCGAATATTCAAACTAACTTAAGAATATTTAATTAATTTTCAAGCAATTTTAAAACATTCCGAGGGAGTTTGGAGGATTTTGAAGATTTCCAAATATATCAAGAGGTTTCAAGGGATTCCAAAGGTTTTCAACAAATCTTGAGAGACTTTCTTGCTGGTTAAAGATTTATCATCTCAATTAAAAAGGTTTCTCTTTGTGTAAAATTGGACTATTTTGTTGAAATTTTTTTTTCTTTTGTTGCAAATTAATTTTTTTAATTCCAAGTTAGACGATTCCATTTTTGGTTGAGAATTATTTGCTTCACAGGAAAATTCAACGATTTGGTTGAAAATTCATGTATTTTGTTGAAAATTTGTCTTTATTGGTAGAATTTTAATCTTCTTGGTAGTGATGCATGTCGATCATTTTAACATTTTTTTAAAATCTCATCAGATTAAATTAAAAACTTGAACACCATCATCGATCAGTCAGTCGAGATGATCGTCTCGTCTCGATCGACTTTTTTCATTGCATATTCTTGATCTCCATTACATTTCAGTTACATCCAACTATGTTTCAAGCAAATCTCGAGTTTGTCAACAAATGATCGATATGCATCACTACTTCTTGGTGACTTATTAATTTTTTGTTTTGAAAATTCATTTCCTAGGCTGGAAATTCCACTATATGGTTAAAAATTATTTTTTATTCAACATTCATCATTTTAGTTGAAAATCTTTTTTTTTTTAACGTTCAACTTTTTTGTTGAACAACACTTTTTCTTTGGTTGAAAATCAACTTTTTCACCTCTAAATTTAACGATTCCATTGTTTATTGCAAATTATTTGATTAAGTTGAAGATTTAACGAATTGGTTGAAAATTCATGTATTTTGTTAAAAATTTGTCTTTTGTGGCATAATTTTAATCTTCTTGGTGACTAATTCATTTTTCTGTGATAATTTACTTCTTTGATCAAAAATGCAACTATTTGGTTAGAGATTCTTTTTTTCTTGTACATTGATCATTTTGGTTAGAGAACTTTTTTTATTGTTGAAAATGTTACTATTTTGTTAAAAAAAAATTTTTCTTTGGTTCCAAATCCATTTTCTTAACTCTAATTTTAACGATTCCATTTGTGGTTGAACATTATTCGTTCTATTTGCAAATTCCACGATTTGGTTAAAAATTCAGGTATTTTGTTGAAAATTCGTCTTTATTGGTAGAATTTTAATCTGCCTATTGATTTCTTTATTGAAAATTCATTTCTTTGGCTGACAATTCAACTATATGGTTAAAAATTTTTTCTTTTAACATTTATCATTTTAGTTGAAAAAAAAAATTTTTTGTTTTGAAAATGTAACTATTTTGTTGAAAAAAAATTTTTCTTTGCTTGAAAATTAACATTTCCAACTATAAATCTAACGATTCCATTTGTGATTGAAAATTATTTGATTTATTTTAAAATTCAACGGTTCGGTTGGAAATTTATGTATTTTGTTGAAAATTCGTCTTCTGTGGCAGAATTTTAATCTTCTTGGTAACCAATTCATTTTTTTGTGATAATTCATCTCTTTCACCGAAAATTAAACTATTTGGTTAGAGACTCTTTTTTTGTTGTTGTACATTAATAATGATGGTTAAAACTTTTGTTGGTTATTGAAAATTTTACCATTTTGTTGAAAAAAAAATTTCTTTGGTTCCGAATTAATTTTTTTCATCTCTAAATTGAACGATTCCACTTTTATGGGCATTATGTTCTTCAGTTGAAAATTCAACATTAATCTTCTTAACTATATGGTTGAAAACTTTTTTTTTAACATGCATCATTTTTGTTGAAAAACTTTTTTTGTTGTTGAAAATGTAACTATTTTGTTGAAAAAAAATTTTCTTTGGTTAGAAATTAACTTTTTCAACTCTATATTTAACGATTCCATTTTCAATTGAAAATTATTTGATTTACTTGAAAATTCAACTATTTGGTTGAAAATTCATGTATTTTGTTGAAACTTCGTCTTTGGTGGTAATCTTCTTGGTGACTATATTTTTTTTTTGGTTGGAAATTAATTTCTTCGCCCGAAAATTATACTATGTGGTTGAAAAAACATTTTTCAGTTGAAAATTCATCATTTTGATTCAAAAACTTTTTTTCATGAAAAGTTGATAAATGTAGTTTTTAAATAGCCCCTAAGATCAATTTAAATTTAAAATGGCTAATGAGGATATCAATTTCTAAAAGGGTAGTTCATGTAAATTCTGACCTGCGCCTTCAGTAATGGATTCGATCGGTATATCACCTTCAAGCAAGGAAGGTATAGTGCCCGAATCTGAGATTTAGTGATTGCCCGAGCAAGGTGAGAAATGATGCGTGACGTATCTGATGTTCCTGTAAGGCACATAACCTGTCGAAGCAGGTCGACCATAAGCTGATAAACTGACCAGCGTTCAGCCTTGATGATAACCCGAATGCATAATGTTAATCCAATATCGACCTATCACCCAGCACTGGGTTATCCAACAGGATGTAAATTATAGCTTCGTTAAGTTCTTTGAAAATGCTAGTTTTCTTTATAAATAAATTTTATAATTCCCTGACTTTCCCGGGAATTTCCTTAACAATTTTCCATTTTCTCTGGCCGTTATAAATTCTTCATTCAGTTATAAAAACGACCTTTTGTAACAACAACAGGGTGGTCCAAAAATTGTTTTTTTTTTTCGAATATCAATGCATATCGCCCGGAAATTTTTCCGTATCAACACGAAAATCAATCCATTTTTTTTGTTTTGTGAAAAATGATATTCAGAGACAGCGCAAGCCCCATAAAATTTAACACGTATTTCCAGATGAGAAAAAAATACGTTTTTGTCAATTTTATTCAAAATCGTCAATATCAGCTAAATAAAATTAAAACACAACATTCCTCCTCACAATTAGTCATGATATATGGATAAAATATTATTTCTTGAAAATCACCTCCATAAGTATGTTTTATAGGGTCCCAAAAAAACCCTATAAGTGAAAACATGGGTTTTACGAATTTTTTGCGCTCTTTATGATTTTTTTGCGGTTTCCAATGCGAATCGTTTCTAATACATAAAATACTTCTTCATACTAATAATTAGATGTTTACATGCATTTTTTAAACAATTTATCATTGTTTTGAGCAATTTTTTTTAGAATAGGGTCAGAAAGTCGCGGTTAAAAAAACAATTCCCCACCCTTGGTCCGAATTTCACTTAGAATTAAGTTATATCAAATTATTCTTACTAAACATAATTATTTAAACAATTCCTCATCATTGTTAAAGATATTCTCTGAAGAATGCTAGAAAATTCCTGTTTCATAAAAAATTTTCCAATTTTTGCCCAATTTCCAATTAGAGTGAGGTAAGTAATTAATTAAAGTCAGCAAAATTAATGTTTCAAATAATTTATTATTATTGTTAATAATATCCAATTTGAAATATGCTCGAAAGTTGCGGTTTCTCGAAAATATTCAACTGTTCGTCTACTTTCTACTTGGAGTGAGTTAATAGTTAATTCCATTAAGCAATAGCTATTTGTGATACAAGTGCGCAAAATAGGCGATTGCCAACGAGTGTAAATTTGTCAGCATGAGCCGGAGGCTCGAAGCACGAGTCGGATGTTAGCGCACGAGCGAAGCGAGTGCGAAAACGAGGACGAGTGCGAAGAGCTGAAGGCGAATGCTGAAATTACACGAATCAGCAATTGCCTGTGCGCACGTGTATCACACGCTATTTTTTGCAACAACCTTCCGAGAAAACTGTTAGGAGGTGGTAACGAAAAATACTAATTGTATATTGCATACAGTGGAGTAAAGGAATTTTGTTGAAAATTTTTTTTTTTAATTTTTGAAAAAATGTTGAAAAAAACATTTTGAAAAAAGTGCCCTGGAAAAAAATTTTGTGCAAAAAAATTGTTGAAAAAAAATTTGGTGAGAAAAATTTTTGAAAAAAAATTTTGTGAACAAAAATGTTGAGAAAAAAAATTTTGTGAAAAAAAATTATGAAAAAAAATGTTGAAAAAAAAATGTTGAAAAAAAAATGTTGAAAAAAAATATTTGGTGAAAAAAAAATTTTGAAAAAAAAAAATTTGGGAAAAAAAAAATTTTGAAAAAAAATGTGTGAAGAAGAAATTTTGAAAAAAAATGTATGGCATTTATGCTCTTCTGCCCCCCGGGGGGTGGGGCTGCGAAACCCTGAATTCAAAAATTCAAACTTCAATCGCAATGCGGAAAGTTGCTTATCTGCAAAGTGCGCATGCGCGTACATTCCGCTGATGTGGAAAGTAAAGAAGAATCGAACTGCGCATGCGCCAATATTATTCCCGCATTGTTATCCGGAATGAGTCACTTCGCGTATAATTTAGCTACACGGAACGGAGTACTTTCGAGGTGGGTGTTGCAAAAAAATAATTACTTTAACAAATTTGTCATTGTTGATAAGTATCTTCTTTTCTATTGAAGCCAAATAGTTGCGGTTTCTTCTCAAATTTCAACTCATCACGGACTTTTCACTGAGTAGAGTAATAAATAATGCAAGTAGACAAGAATAGTTGTTTCAACAATTTATTATTGCTTATAACCGTCTTCTCTTAGATAAGTGATGAAAAGTTCCAGTTTTTTCCGAAGTCTTAACATTTTTGTCCCATTTCACATATTGAGGTAATGCGACTCAAGAAACATCCTTATTTGAACAATTGATTATTATTTATAACTATCTTCTCATTGTTTGAAGAAAATGAATGGAAAGAAAGAAGCTATCTTACAAAAGAGACAGAAACGAAGAATGGAATAATGAGGAGTATGTGGGAGGATCAGCTCTGTAAAGGACTTTTAAAATTTTTGTTTTGAATTAAAAGAAGAAGTTCATTGCCAAGCGTAAAAAAAATTTGAAATCGCACATGTTTCACTATTAATCCCCTCCTCCTACCCTGGGGAAAACACGTCTCGTCGATGATAATATACACATATAAAGATTAAATAAATAAATGATAGTAATAATGAATAACAAATCAAACAAATAATTAATTGATTATAACATCTCACGGGATTAGGCAGTGTTACGGAAATCAGGAAATTCCTTCCAGTACTCTGTTACCATTTGTAGTAAATACTGTTTCTGACTTTCTTCTCTAGTAAGAACGGAATTTTATTATTATTATACCATTAAGTCATTTCCCTTTCGGGGTAGGCGTGACTTGCTCGGTTGGAAAGTAGTGAGATAGGTATATAGGTGTAAAGTAGGTCGTTATATGGTATAAGGTAGATAGGTATATAGGTATATGTGTTATGGTATAGACATTTTAGATTGATCTGGAGTTTTCGTGTTATTTATTCCAATAACACGTTCACTCCGCAACACTGCTCCGACCCGGGTTGCTGATCAATCTCTCTAGCGATCACCCCAAGTGAGGAGCCTCACAAAATTGTTATGTATGGTTCCCCACTTGGGCCCATTAGTATCCAAGGTCTTCGTTTCAGGCATCATTTACTCTATTGTCACTCTATTTATAAACTATTTGTCGCCACACATTTCTGTCCTGGCATACCACTCTAGCTTCCTTTACGTCCATGCATTTCTTCATGCAAGCTCTTCTGTTCCTATGACTTCTTATGTCTCTTCGGATTAATGTCTCATTTACAGATTCTAACCATTCTATCGGCGGTCTACCTCTGGGCATTCTGCCATTTACTTTACCTTTATATACTTGCTTCGTCAGTCGTTCATCTTTCATTCTTTCAAGATGTCCGAACCATCTTAACTGATTGCTTTCCCATATGTCAACTAGCGTGTCTCCTATACCACATTCTTTGAGGATTATCTCGTTTCGGACTTTGTCCATCAGTGTTTTTCCGCATGTTATGCGCAGAGGTTTCATGCCGATCGCGTTGATTTTACTCCTGTCTTTTTCTTGACAGGTCCATGCCTCGCTACCGTATAGTACAGTTGGTACGAATATGGAATTATGTATGGCCATTTTAGCTTTTTTTGATATAATTTTATTTGTGAGGATGGACCCTGCTCTACCGATAACCTGCTTACCCTTATTTATGCGCCTATCTAATTCCCCATCTATTTTTCCGTCGCTAGTGAATAGACTACCTAGATATACGTACTTGTCAACTTGTTCTAATCTCACATCATTTAGGACAATGTTGCATATTGTTTTCTCACTTTTTCCCTCAAAAACCATGACTTTCGTTTTATTCACGTTAATTTTGAGGTCCATGTTCTTCATGCTTGTGTTAAGTTTATTCAACATTCTTTGCAAGTCTTCGACTGATTCTGCCATAACAATCTTGTCATCTGCGAAAGCCAACCCACGTACTTTGACGGTTTCGAGATCTATACCTTTTTCGTCGAAGAGGGCAGTTCTTAGACACTTATCCATGAATATGATAAATAGCCACGAGGACATAACGCATCCTTGTTTCACGCCTTGCATAATATCGAACCAGTCACTCAGTTTCCCATTTACCCTTACACTTGCTTTACTACCCGTATATATTGTTTTTATTGCTTGTAGGAGCCCTCCATTCACTCCATACTCTTTAAGGACTTCCCAAAGTTTACTTCTATTTACCGTGTCGAATGCTTTTTCTGGGTCAATAAATGCACAGAAAACTTTAAAGTCAGATATCAATTTTACAAATATCTATTGTATTTTGTAAAATTATATTTCCAAAAGAAAAAAAGATTGTTTAAAATATGATTCTCTCTGATGTCCATAGTTTTCATGTAATGTAATGTTTATTTATGTAATGCTTATTTATTATTTTTTCACAACTGAAAAGGCAAAGCAAATTCAAACATTTCAGAAAAAACTGCAACTTTCTATCAATTATCTCAAAGAAGTTAGTTAAACACAATAATAAATTGTTCAAATAAGCATTTTTATCAACATGCACTGAACATTACCTCACTAAGTTAAGAGTGGACAAAAAGTGCAAGAATTTAGAAAAAAACCACAACTTTTTAGCACCTATCTAGAGTGTCTAGGAGAAAATAGTTATAAACAATAACAAATTCTTTAAACAACTATGTTTTTTAAGTTGCATTATGAATTACTTTACTGGGTGAAAAGTGGGTAGAAAGTTAGAAATTTCAGAAGAAACCGCAACTATCCAGCATTAATAAAAAAAAGATAGGTATAAACAATGATGATTTGTTCAAATAAGTATTTTTGCTGATTTGAATTGATTAACTCACTCCAAGTGAAAAATAGACAAATAGTTGAAAATTTCCGAAAAAAACGTCACCTTCTGGCATTATTCAAATTATGTATCGTTAAAAATAACAATAAATTGTCTAGCCAGTTAATTTTGTTCACTTTAAATAATTATTCACCTCATTCTACTTGAAAATCCGACGAAAAGTAGAAAGTTTTTGAAAAAATGCAATTTTCTAGCATTGTTCTAAGAGAATAATATAATTAATATTAATCAATTATTCGAATTGAATATTAATAAAAACGATAAATTGCTTCAAAAACTAATTCTGTTAACTTTAATTAATTATTCACCTCATTTTATTAGAAAATTGGACATCACTCTAATTGAAAATTGAACAAAGAATGAACAATTTTTGGAAAAACCGCCATATTCTAACTCTATTCTAAAAGAAAATTGCTAAAAACAATAATAAGTTGTTTCAAAATGTATGTGAATATCTAGATATCAATATAAAGTAGTATTTCATGTAGTACCAAGAAATTACATTGAAAAACTGTAAAAAAATCATAATGAGCATAAAAAACTCGCAAAACGTTGAGTTTCAACTCGATGCGGCTAATACTGATGATTCTGAATACAATTTACAAAAACGTATTTTTTTTCTTATGGGAAATACGTGTCAAGCTTCATGTGGCTTGCGCCCCCTATAAATATCTTTTTTCTCTAAAATTATTTTTATGTGGATTTATACATAATTACATCAGAGATCAGCCACAAATTATGTCAGGCGATTTGGGGAAAGATTAATTTTCTACGAAGATAGACAAATTTTCAACAAAATACATCAAGTTTCATCTAAAAAAAAAAGAATTTTAAGTTGAAAATGATTATCAGCCAAAGAAAAAGAAATTTTCTATAAAATAGTTATTTTTCAAACCAAAAAGATAAATAAAAAAAAATGAAATATCAACGAAGAGTATTGATAGTTGATATTTCCACAAAATAATATTTTAATTTCTAATTCAAAATAATTGTATTAAACCAGACAATGCAAATTTTCAACAGGCTAGTTGAATTCTGAACCAAAGCAGAATTATTTTTAAACCAATAAAAAGAGGAAATTTGGGCAAAAGAGTTGAGTTTTCAACCAAAAAAGAATTTTCAGTCCATAAAGGGAGAGGATGTCATCCAAAGTGATGGAATATTCAACTTTGAAAGCAGAATTACATTTTTAGTTAGAGGAATTAATTTTCTACAAAAAAATTGAACAGTCATCCAAATAGTTGAATTTTCAACCAAATAAATGAATTTTCAATCAAGATGATGAATCAGCCACCAAGAATATTAAAATTCTACGACAAAAGACTTATTTTCAACAAAATACACGAACTTTTATACAAATCGTTGAATTTTCAACAAACTCAGATGAATGGTTAACCAGAAATGGAATTGTTGACTTTTCAGATGAAAAAAAATGTATTTTCAAACAAAGAAAATAGAAGGATTTTCAACGAAGTAGTTAAATTTACATTTAAAATAAAGACGTTTTTGAACCAACGTGATGAATCTCAACAAAAAAAAATGTTTACCCAAGTAATTGAATTTTTGACCAGCAAAATGAATATTTAAATAGGTAAGAAGATTATGTTCTTTAAAAGAAGTCGAATTTTCATCTTCTTCATTGAAAATGTATCCTTTTTGGTTAAAAATGCAATTGTTTGGTTGAATTATTAACTGTTAGATGCTTCATTGAGGATTCATCTTCCTGAGTTGAAAAGTCGATTATTTGACTTAAAATTAAACTAATTTGTAGGAAAAATATTTTTTTTTATCAAGAATTCATGATTCGAGTTAAAAATTCAAAAATTAACGTTCAAATGAATTATGTTGATAATTCTACTGTTTTGTAGAAAATTCATGTTTTTGATTTGTAAATTAATCAGTTTGGTAGAAAACTAAACTATTTTGTAGAAAATTATACCTTTGGTTGAAAATTCATATTTTTGGGTTAAAAATTCAACTCTTTTGTTAAAGTTATAATTTTTAGTTTTATAAAATTTTCTTTTATAAAATTCAACTGTCTTCGAAAGAAGTCGACTTTTTGGCTTGCAAATTTCACTATATGGCTAAATCTTGAACTATTTCTTCTAAAACTCGTCTCTTTCATTGGGAAGTTCATCGATTTGGTTGCTAGTGCAACTGTGTAGTTGAACAATAATTTTTTTTTATTCGTCTTTTTGTGTTAAAAATTCACCTATTTCGATAGAAAATCTTTTCTAGTTGAAAAATCAACTATTTTGTTTATAAAACAATTCATTACGGATTGATATCTTAGGGATATAAAGTGTTTCGTATTGAATTCAATGTGTTATCTACATTAATTTTATTTAAAAGAATTTATAAACGGAAAATCCGCCTTAGCGTCTTTACGGCTTCGTTACTTTTGGAGGCGGGGCAGGTCAAAAAAGCACAAAACTGGTAAAGTAGTTTATGGATGCCCATAACTGGAAAATATTTCCGTGTGACAAGAAAATAGCTTGGTGACGCCAGGCCTCCGTCAAAAGTACCCTGGCGGCGCCAGGCCCCACTATGGTTTCCATCATTTTGAATAATATATAGAAAAAAACTTAGTAAGCTCTCATAATTCGAAGAATGGATCAATTAAGAAACTTTTAAAATGGGTCACTGATGTGGTGTCGAGTTTTCAAAGAATGGGGATAAAGTAGAAAGTCGGTATGCATATCGCTGAAGCTTTTTCCATTTCTCCAACTATTCCGTACGCTAGGCGTCATCAGCGTCGACGCGACGTCGGAAACTGCGTAATCCCATCACGTGCTTTTGCCAGCCATAAATCATCAACGGGAATACTTCCCCGGCTTCTCACACTAAGGCAAAGGAAAGATGTTCCGACAGGGAAGAATTTCATAACTTCTTAATTGCACATACCGCAAAAGCTCGGCTCATTTACATTTACATATATATGGCATTCCGATAGCATAGCGCTCTTATCTCGGAATAGCGGAGCTTTATTTTTCTTTAAGTGGATCCCATTATGGCCTCTGATACGACTTTTTTAATCCTCTTTTCTCCTCAGGTGAACCGTCGCTAGTTAAAAACGAAAATTCTACTATCATAGAACAGTTCTACACTGTTCTACACTAAAACTTGGATATAATTCCGGTTTCGGGCATTGCTTGCAGTGGTCGCCAAATTGAATTCAGACCGTCCAAACGGAAACAGTCAGAGCCGTGTGAACAATTTTTGTTGGATTTGAACGTACGTCGCAACCTGATGCAACTAACGCGATGAGAGTGCGGACCTCAGGCTGTTTGTCACGCTTGACTGAAGATATTCTTTCTTTCCGCCCGCGGCTCGTCTCATCACGAAACCGCCGCAACATCAATTCTCGGAATGCAGTAAATGCAGATTGATGAAATCCAAGTTCCAGTGTATTATTTTAATAGAGGCTCTCTAGTCCTTTGTGTTCACTGTTACTTGTTAACAGAACCATAACTTTTTTTTTTGCGCCCGGTGCGAATGGATAATTTCGCGTCATCCCCCTTCCATAAAAAAGTGAATAGCGCCTGGCAGTCTGGTGTCAAGTCCAGCCCAGGTCTGGATTTATGCAGACTATCTAGTCTGGAAGATTTGGTCCAGCCCTGGTCTGGATTTACCTAGACTGTGTAGCCTGAAAGGTCTGACCTATAACAATTCTGAAGCTAGCCTAGCGTAGGTTTGGATTTATCTAGTCTGTTCAGTCGGGAAGATCTGACCTGGCCCCGATGTGACGCTAGTTTGGCCCAGGCCTGGATTGATCGAGTCTATAATATCTGAACTGGCCCAGGTCTGACAGTACTCTAGTCCAGGTCTTGATTTTTTTTAGACTGTCTTGTCTGCAAGATCAGACCTGGGGCAGGTCTGACGCTAGCCTGGCCCAGGTTTGGATTTATCTAGACTGTCTATTCTGAAAGATCTGACCTGACCCAGGTTAGAGGCTGGTCTGTTCCAGGTCTTTATTTATCTAGGCTCTACCCTGGAAGATCTGACCAGGCTCAGGTCTGATGCTTGTCTTGTTCAGGAGTGACTTTGTTTGGACCGTCTACTCTGGAAGGTCAGATATCTACCAGGACTGATGCTGCTTAGTTACCCAAGAACAATCATATTTGTAAGTTCGGCCTGGAAGGTGTGGTCTGGCCCAGGGCTTGCGCTGATCTACTATCTAAGGACAAAAAATGTTCTAAGTTCGATCATACAGTTTTTGCTTGACCTATTTCGAAGAAGTCAGAGGGTGTCTAAAATGATAGAAAGTTTGTCTTTTCTATCATCTTAGTCACTATCAAACAAGAATTGTTTACTTGTCACCTTGACATTCTGGTCTGGTCCAGGTTTGGCGCTGATCAGGTACCTTGTGGTTTGTTGCTTTTTGCGGCCATTAGTAATAATACCAGTTATTGGTTTTTTGTGGCTTTAGTGTCCGTAAATGATAAAGGAGATGTAAATTTCCATCAGATGTTTCGGCTTCATATGTAGGCACTCTTATCTGCTTCATTTTAGGAAGCTAAATATTCACTAACGTTACGAACTATATATCATACTAAAGTTACTTTACTATATTTTTAAGTAAAAGTTCTTTTTTTTAAGAATTCTATTATATTTTCGGTTCGGCATTCATCTCTATCCGTTAAAAATTCTACTATTTGGTTCAAAATTAATTTATTTGTAAAAAGATGCAACCATATTGTTGAAAAGTAATCTTTTTTAGCGAAAAGTCAAAAAATTTGTTCAATGTTCAGTTTTTCAGTTCTCCCTATAGTTGAAAATTCAAATATTTTGATGAAAATTCGTGTCGCGTTTAGATGAAAATGAATCTTCAAACTGACAATTTAACTATTTCATTTTTGGTTAAAAATATTTCTTTTTGAAGTAAAAATTCAACCATTTGGTTAAACAGTTAGATTTTTTAGTTGAAAGTTTAACTTTTCAGTGGGAAATTAATGCATTTTGTTGGAAATTTATCTTTATTGGTTAAAAATGTATCCTTTTTGGTTTAAAATTCTGTTTTTTGGTAGAAATATCACCTGTACATGCTTCGCTGTTAATTCATCTTCTTTGGTCGTTGATAATTATAGTTGCGAAATTCCACTATTTGCTTTCAACTAAACTTTTATACAGAAAATTTCACTGTTTTGTGAACAATTCATCTTGTTAGCTTGAAAATTCGATAATTTGGTAAATAACTAAACTATTTGGTTGAAAATTCAACTTTTTTTTGAAAAATCATAGTTTTTTGTCGGAAATGAAACTTTTTATAATAGATAATTCGTCTTTGTGGATATAAAATCGAATACTTTTGTTAAAAATTTATGTATTTTGTTAGAAATTCGCCTGTTTGGATAGGAAATTAATCTGCTTTGTCAAAAATTATCTTTATGATTATGAAAACAATATTGTTGAAAATTCATTTTTTGTTGTTAAAAGTCATTTTTATCTACCCAAATTTTTATCTGAAAATTTGACTATTCCATTTTTGGTTGAGACTTTATCCTGTGTATTTTATAAGTTAAAAATTCAACTGTTCGGTACAAAATTCACGTATTTTGTTGGAAAGACATTTTTCGGGTAGAAATTAATCTTGTTTGTTGGAACGTCGACTTTTTGATTGAAAATTTGACTATTTGGTAGAAAATTCGTATATTGTGTTAAAAAGTCGTCTTTTTGAGTTTACTGTTTTCTAAACCATTTGACTTTTTTGTTTGAAAAAATTACTGTTTTTTTGAAAGTTCATCTTTCGTGGTAGAAAAGTCATCTTTCTTAGTTGAAAATGGACTTTTTTGATGAAAATTCAACTGTCTTCTAAAAAATTTGTCTTTTTGTCTTGGAAATTCAAATATTTGATTATATTTTAATCTTGTTTGTTTGAAATTTCGACTATTTGCTTGAAAATGCATTTTTCCATGCTGAAAATTCAACTATTTGGTTAGCATTGCCACTAATTTGTTAAAATCTAATTAATTTTGAAAAATTCAATTATTCTGTTAATGTCATCATTTTTGGTCAAAAATTGAACTATTTTTCTAGAAATTCATACTTGTTTATTGAAAGTTCATCTTTATGGCAGAAAAGTCATCGTTTGTGGTTGAAAATTCATCTCTCTTGCTTGAAAAGTAACTTGTTTATTCAAAATTAAACTTTTTCCGAAAAAAATCGTCTTTTTGGCTTGAAAATGTTACTATTTGGTTGAATCTTTAACTACTGTTTGGAAAACTCATCTCTCTCACTGAAGAGTGCATATATTTTGTTGTTAATGCAACTGTCTATTGAATAATTAATTTTGTTGTTGAAAATTCGTCTTTTTGTATTGAAAATTCATTTCCTTGAGTAGAAAAATTTTTTCGTTCGAGAATTTTACTATTCCGTTAAAAATGAAATATATTTCATTTTGAAGTCTCAGAAATTGCAAGTATTTCGTATTGACTTCAATATATTATCTACATTATTTTTATATAAAAGAATTTATTAACGTCAAATCCGTCTTCAGGCAACGGCTATGTTACTTTTGGAGGAGAAGAAAGTAGGTGATCAAAGAAGCTTAAAATTGGTAAAGTAGTTTGGAGATCGCTCGTAATTGGAAAAATTTTCCGCGTGACAAGAAAGTGTCTTGCGCCGCCAGGCCTTTAAGAAAACTACCCTGGCGGCGCCAGGCCCCTCCAGGCCTCGACTGCACCACAAGTTATAATAACAACATTCAAACAATAATTGCAATGCATGTTTACTTATAATTTATGTGTGTAATTGCGCCCCCTTGCGGTCTGCGCCCAGTGCTATGGCACAGTCGGCACCGCCCTATGGTTACGGTTCTACGGGTTAATAGAATTTCATCTTACCCAACTTGCATTCCTAATTGGAAATTAATGCCACGCACCAGAAAGAAAGGCTTCTATCTCTTGAAAGTGCAAAGAGAAATATTTTCTGATCTCATTATATTAAGAACTTTGCGTAACCCTTCTACGCCGACCAATGACGCAGTTTCTTCTGATAGAGTGGAAAGTTTCACCCAAGCCAATCAAGAAACGCTTGATCGTTTCATGGGGTGTTTGCCTTACGTGGTATACTGACGAGTTGATGGAGTGGTCTTCATTACTCTATGAAATTCAAACTTTATTCGGCCAATTTCTTAATTATACTTCTACAATATTTTAATTTACAGAATTCAAAATCATAACTAAAATTCATATATTAAAGAAGCAAAAATTAGTATATGACATAGAAAAGATCGATACTGAGCTCTTGACACACCATTGAGAAACATTTTCCATAAATGTGACGGAAATCAAAGAGAAAGGGATCTAGTGTGTAGAAATGAACTTTTGGGGAACTAAATTTCAAGCCAAAATCTAACATTTCAACATACTGAAACCATCGAATCCTCAAAATTGATATTTTGAGGCATCAGGCTTCTTTCTTAGGAGCCTATCACAAACCAGATTCCACACGGAGAAAAATGGATGGTCAAAGTTAGAGGGTCAAAATGCAGAGAGCTAGTCCGTTCTTCTAGATAGTCTAAAGAGTCTTTCAGAGTTTCGTCGACATAGTCAGAGAGACTCTTATTTTATGGCCAGTCTGAGTGTTGTAAGAAGGTCAAACTCACTGTCAGCGATAAGCAAGGTATCCTTCCGGGGAGGTCAATACGATCATCTTGTTTTCACTCACTTCGACCATCCACGGAAGAGCAAATGACCCATCGCGGAGGGCCAACCTGATTAGTTACCTTTGGCGTATTTATTTAAAATGATTGAATGTGCAAGTCAAATGTTCACAACAAATGATGAATGTAGAGTGAATAAGAATATTGGGGATAATTTTAAATTCATATTTAGGATGAAAAAGATTTTCTTTTCTTGGAAACTGAAATCGAAAATTCATTTTTAAGAATAAAATCTAATAAATAATTGAAATTTCATTTCATGTCTTCCTTGTAAGCAAAGAATTATTTTTAATAACTTTACTCTGATTATTTGCTGCACACAATTGCTTTTCACATTTATTCATTTTAAATAAGCGCGCCAACCTTAACCAATCCAGTTGTCGACGCGATGCATGCATTTTGAAAGGATACGATAGTTGGCAGCACCGTAGTCTAAAGCATTTTCGGAGTGAGTGAATGTCATTGAGCCTTTCAGCGTCACATTTGCTGTTTATTGAACTTGAAGATGTTTTTAATAAATTTAAACTGCGCTTTTCGACATTTCAAACATTCGTGGAGAGTGAAGCCTGCATAAGAGGGAACATGATACAAAGCGTACTAAGCTGATTCTTTTGAATCTTCAATGTAAAATTTGAAATTTCCAAGGGATTTAGGATAAAGGCGTAATTGGACGTCCAGCTATCAATTTGTTGTCGCCACGTCGTTTCAAACTGAAAACGTGCAAAAAATTTCAGCAGTAATTGATCATGCAGAAAGTAACGAGATGTGGGATATTGATTTATGATTTCACTTGAGTGTTTCGAATCTTACAATTTAGTGTAACACCGTGCCGTGTCCTTAGCCTTTCGTGCTCCAAAAAATATATTGTCAATGTGCACTGTTTTTTCATATCAAATTATGTGTCATACACCTCGCTCTACACAAAAAATGAACAATGCTTTCAGAATTTATGTATTTTATATAAATTTTCAGGTTTTATAGGTTCTGCGTAATTTTATGATTTCCAGCCTCTTATAAGAGAGAGAGAGAGACTCGAATGAATGGGAAAAGGACAACAAATATAGAAAATGTAGGTTAATCAAATCGACCTCCTAAGACGGCCGGGTCGACTGTTCGAGGAGATCAAGACGACTATCTGATATGACTAAATCAACCATCTATGATGAGTGATTCGACCCTTTATAATGATCTCTTCCGCCCTATCTGATGATCGGTTCGAATCTATATGAAGCTTGAGTCGACCGTACGAGATGACCAAGTCGACACTCTGAGATGATCGATTTAAACCTCCTGTTCAACTTTCTAGAGATAGATGCTTTAGCCATCTTCAAGGGCAGTCCTATAGTTAACCCTGCAATATAGTCGGTCCGCACATCTATATTGCTAAACTGATCTTCCATTTTTCTCCGTGCATGAAACAAATTTTCATTTAATTAACCGACTCAGAAAAATGCCGATCCTCAAATGTACGATTGTGCGGTGTTTCAAGTTGCAACAAAAATGAGACAAGCAAGAATAAGAATGTTGCTATGTTCGTGTTATAGTTTCACACTTGAAGTATTCTTATTTTCAGAAAAATAATCTTATTTCCAGAACATAACTAAGGTAAATATCCCAGTAATCGTGACGGTCTCAGTAATCGTGAAAATTGGTTATAATTTGAATATATTGTTACAAAAATGTATTAAAAGTAACATTTAATGATAAAACTCATTTATTTTCCACATTTTATGATAGCAAATAGAAATTACATTCATTCAGAAAAGATAAAAAGCAAGAAAATTGGCATCACGATTACTGGGACGTCTACCTTCATGAGCAGGAGAAAAAAGATCCCGTACTTTTTCTGTGGATTTTTGATTTTTAGGAATCCGCATTAAAAGGGACTGCTCTTGCTTTGAAGAAACTTAATAGAGACACAATAGACCATAGATTCTCTTCGGATATTTTACAAAGAAATGATGCACCTTTTCCATTATAATACAGATTTGATGACATTGCACTGGGAGAACTTTAATGAAGAGAATAAAATGATAGAGATTAGTCATTTTTGAAAAGAAGATGCTGGACATGGGATGTGATAGTTTGTAACATCAGGTTTAACACTTTTATCAACTTCAGATATTTGTTTAGGTCGTCATACATCCATCCCTCTATCCCAGTGGCGGCAGAGCTCTCGGGGGCACAGGAGGCAATGTACCCCCACCCTAGAAATCGATTGAAGAGAAGCAAAGTATTGATTTGCCCCCCTCTGAAATCGAATGATTCAATTCATCGGATCTTTTACATTTTTTCAAAATAGAAATTCTCATTCTGTTCAACTATAGATCTGTGGCTAAGAAATTATAGAGAAACTCCCTCGCATTGGGACAATTAATGTTTATGATCCTCTTCATCCTTTAATTAATGCTTTATTCCACTACCCATTCATAAACGTAGCATCATTCAAATTATTGAACCCAGTCTCAACCTTATCTAGGTTGGATAATAAAAATCTTTAAATTCATTCTTTCTTTGTTCAATCTTTGAAATCTATCTGAAATCTTTGTGGAATAATAGAAGTCTTCGTGAATCTTTTGAATCCATCTGAAATCTTTGGAGAAGATTTTTAATCTTTGTGAAATCTTTTTGAAATCTTCGAAAAATCATTGCAACTTTTGTCAAATCTTCGTGAAATCTTTGCGAAATATCTGAAATATTTGATGATATTTGTAAAATTATTTAAATCTTTTGGAAATCTTTGAGAAATCATTGAAATCTTTTAAATCTATCCGAAATATTTTAAATCTTTGAGAAATCATTGAGATATTTGTGAACTCTTTGTAATCTATCTGAAATATTTAGAATATGATTGAGATATTTCTGAAATCTTTGGAAATATATGAAATATTTTTTAAATATTGGGTAATATTTGTGAAGTTTGAAAATCTACAACGAATCAGTTAACTCCTTGTAAAGTCCTCAAAATCTATCAAAAATCTTTTAAATCGTTGGGAAATCATTTGAAACTTTGTGAAAACTTTAAAATCCATACCAAATCTTTGCGAAATCTTTGAAAAATCATTGAATTTTTCCGAAATCTTTGGGAAATCAGTAAGGACTTTGTAAAATCTTCTAAATCTATCTAAATCTTTGGAATAATTGGGGAATCATTAAAATATTTGTGCACTCCTTGAAATCTACTGGAAATTTCTACGAATTCTTTGTGAAATGTTTGAAAACCTTTGAAATATTTCAGAATATTTTGTAATATTTGTGAAATCATTGAAATATTTGGAAAAGCATCGAAATCATTGTGCACTCTTCAAAATCTATTTGAAATCTTTGAGAAATATTCGAAGTCTTTGTAAAATCTTTTATGTCTATCCAAAATCTTCCCGAAATATTTTTAATATTTGTGAAGTCTTTAGAAAATCATTGAATTTTTTCGAAACCTTTGAAAATATTTGGGAATAATTGCGAACATATCAAAACTTTAGAAAATCATTGAAATCTTTTTGAATACTTTTAAATCTATCCGAAATCTTTAAAATCTCTGGGAAATCATTGGAATCTTTGTTTAATCTTTGAAATATTTGGGAAAGCATTGAAGTCGTTGTGAAATCTTTGTGAAGTATTCGTTAATTCTTTAAAAATTTTTGCGAAATATTTGAAATAATTTTGAAATATTCGGTAATACTTGTTAAATTATTGAAATCTTTGTGAAATCTTTGAGAAATTATTTGAGTCTTCGTGGAATCTTTTAAATCCATTCACAATCTTTGAAATCTTTGTGAAATTATTGAAATTTGTGTTCAATTTTTGAAATCAATCTCAAATCATTGTGAAATAATTGAAGTCTTCTTGAAATCTTTTAGGTCTATCCGAAATCTTAGCGAAACATTCTCAATCTCTGTGAAACCTTTAAAAAATCATTGAATGTTTTTTTAATTTTTGGAAATATTTTTGAAATATTCCGTAATATTTGTGAGCATATTCAAATCCTTGGGAAATTATTGAAGTCTTTGTGAAGACTTTTAAATCTATCAGAAATCTTTGCGAAACCTGTATTTGTCATTTCTTATTTACTATTCATTGTTTATTTATCATTTATGTTCAATTTTTACATAGGATAATAATATTATACTATGTACAAATTGTACCATTTAATATTCTGGGTCTATGACCCTGCCCCTCTCTAGAAAAACAGGCCTTGCCGCTTCTGCAATATCAGGCGATTATTATTCATAATTAAAATTAAACAATAAGTTTTCATTTTATCACCGGATAAAGTAAAATTGAAACCACAATTGAACTTATATTATCAATCAGAGACAACTTTCAAACTGTTTCATTTTGTTAAAAATTATTCACCAAATCCATTTCAAATCAAGCAGCTTCGAAATATGTTGTTTTCTAGAGGAAATTAGGCGATAAGTATTTTGCCGATTGGCGAAAACATTTTTCTACGAAGTCATGCGTATTTTAATTCTGTGCTTTCTTTTAAAAAAAAACCCCTAATTTTTTCTTCAAATTCCACTAACTTTTTACCTAATTGAGATATTTATCGTTTCCTTAATTATTCTGATAGCGTTCATTGTATTCTCTTTAAAGCCGCTAGAAAATTAAGAAAGGTTCAAAATAAACAAAATGGCGGCGGTCTTTCCGAAAATGCTAACAGTTAATTTTCTCAAAAAAAGCCACACTCATATTTTTGCCAGTTTTTTGTTGAAATTGTACCCCACCTTTTACATACTTCCCAACATTTTTGAAAAGTTTCTACTAATAGGAGGAAGGAATACTATCAGCTTGGGCTCAACCATTTTTGAGCCTCGGAGAATTTGTATTCCTAAAAATAGGATTTTGGAATTTTTATCGTAGACGTTGCAAGATACCGCTAAAGAGCAAGAGATATTTTTCATAGAACTTTCTCAGACATGCACACTTTTATGTAAACATTTGTTCGTCTCTGTCTTTTTTGTAAGAAAAATTAGAAAAATCGATTCTATGAAAAAAATACTCCTGGCCACACGAGTTATTTAGCCTGCAGAAAACTTATAATATTTCTTCCTTATAAAAGTACAATGAAAAGAATGGCAAAAATTACGAGTGCAAGTTTTTTAAGAAAATCGTCTTTTACTATTTTCAGAAAAATCGCC
>CAKNXH010000938.1:281014-296793 GCA_932178445.1 Andricus quercusramuli
CTCGGGATTGAACTACTAACAATGAAATGAATGAAATGAACATTCCTTCGTGAAAAAAATATATTTTTCATATTGAATCTTCTGAAAGATTTCTTGAAAGCTAGCTTATATTAATTTTTAATGGAAATGATTTTACATGATAAGAAATAACCAATAATATGAGAATTGCCAAAATTACAATTTCCAAACACACCGTGACAGAAAATATTTTGATTAAGAATGCATATTAAACTTTTATAACATCAGCAAGTCACGCCTACCCCGAAAGGGGAATGGGTTAATGGTACAATAATAACAATGTTCCGCTGTAAGTACATAGAACGTTAATTAATTACAGGAAATTCTGAAACAACGTTGAATAATTTGGATAATTGTTTTGGCTAGCCATTTTATAAATAATTTTACTTATTTACACATTTTATACGGTTTTATTTCCGGCAGGAGTGTTTCATGTTACGTTGATCAATTCCAATATCAGGGCAGTAATAAATGAAGTCGATGAAAGCAGCTGCTTTTTTATGTGATGATGTGAAATTTGTGATTTTTTCAAACAATTTGTTCATAACAATTATAACTATGATCTAACATGTACAGCAAATATCAATATCAACTATAGGTTTCAAAAAACTTTAATTAGAAAGAAAGGTTCATTTGTGCCATCTGTTTATATTATTTGTTAGTTACAGTAGAAATTGTTAAATTTTCTCCAACCTTTTTTCTCACAATATCAATGCTGAGGTACTATTACAACAGAGGAAACAAACCACTCTTTCAAGTACACAATGTTTGAAGTTGCGTATTTATGTAATAAATTCTTTATAACAATTTTTAATTTAATTGTTAGCTAAAAGTCTTGATTAAATATAAAAAACGAAAATTTTTACAAATAAATGTTTCTTCGGCTTATTTGTTTAATATATTCATAGATTTTTAATAAAGTTTAAAGCTTAAAAAAGTTGAAAGCGTTGGAAATTTATTACATCGCAAAATTATTTTTTCCAATAGGCTTATTGTATAGAATGAAATGAAAGAATTTTTTTCCGAAAAATTATGAGTGACTAAAACTGAGATTGTCATAATTTGGCCAAATATTATTGAAACTGCTTGAAATTTGGTATAAATACAAAACATATTATGTAGATGCCTACAAAAAAATATTAAAGTTGGAAATTACCTTTTATTTAAAAATATTCTATTCCAAATTAAGACCAGTAGGTAACCACGCTTTTCTAGTTCTGTCGACAAAAAGTATCGAGGAAACGTCACATTTAAAACGACTTCCAGCTGAAATTTTATTCTGTATAGTTGAAAGAAAATTTTTGGAAAGTTTTAGAAAGATTCTTTCAAAATTGGCGGGAATAAATGTATAAGTTTTCTTTATACTTTTTGCCGGCAAAACCAGTGATGCATTCGAGACGATTTCGAGAAAATTACAGACTCTCTTCAAACATGTTAAGATTAACTCAAAACTTCATGGAGATAGAGAATCTCGAATAAAAAAATCGAGATCTCGAGTCGAGAATCTCGAAACTTTTTATTTGAGATTTTCGATCTCCATGATGTTTTGAGTTCACCTGAACATCTTTCAAGAAAATTTTGAATTTTCTCGAAATCGTCTCGAACGCATCACTATACACAACATGAAAAACTTGTTCACCAACCGGCCTTAATATGCAACTGAATATTTTTAAACAAAAGGTAATTTCCAATTTTTCTATTGTTTTGTAGACATCCCAACGGCAATACCACGCTGAAAACACCAGTTGCCGTAAGATCACTGAAGTTAAGCAGCATTGGGCGCGGTTAGTACTTGGATGGGTGAACGTTCGGGAAATACTGCGTGGTGTTGGCCCGTCGTGGGTGTGGTGGACCCACACTGGTGGTATTTATCCACCTAGAGGCACCACCCGAATCGGGTAGTGAGGCAATGAACTTTCGAGTTCGAAATGCTAATCAATTTTTTTTTTTTTGTAGACATCCCTAGAATATACTTTATATGTGTACTTTTATATTTTATGTGTACTATATGTTTCTTTTTCTTTATGAAGATTTTGTAATAAAGGCGAGTTAACTGATTAAAATGAAGAAATTTCATTACAAGAAGGCATCATCAATTGAAAAATTCAATTAAAATTAAGAGTTCGATTCAAGCTAGACAAAAATCTCCTTCCTAATTTTTGATCAGACAGCCTTGCTAATTATCAAGCATGACAAGCAGAATCTTGAATACATTAAGCTGAAAATTCTTCCTAAAATTACGAGAAGCTTCTACCGAGTTCTTTTCACAAGACAGTTATAACGAGTATCTACTCGCTGGGGATGTCGCGCCGACTTTTAAAGACTTTAAAAGTAATTAAACGACCACGTTTATTACCCTGGAGAACAAGGAACACCAAGTATTTCCTTTGCCCGCGGGATTCTTTATATATAAGACCAATCAGCTCTTCAGTTTACGAATTCATTACTGCTAGATGTAACATTTTCTGAACAAGTCTCTTAAAGATTATTTTACATATACTGCAAAATAATTTTCTATTGTCTTAATTGCTGCTAATTTGTCTCCAGATATTATTTTAATCAAAAAATAGGTTCATGTGTTTATTATTATACTGAATTACGGCTTTGAGCAAATCAAACAACAACGTTTGTCCGCAAGATTGTGGTCGTGTGTTGCTACTACACGACAAGGGTGAGAAAAGGAAAAATGAACTGAGAAAGAAAGATAGAGAGAAGAGAGGCTTCAAAAAAAGAAGCTGCAAGATGCCAGGATAAACGAAGATAATCATGCTGGCACGAACGTTAAGACACGAGAATGTTTTCGCAGCCAATTCGTCCGCGTTTCTACCTCAACATTGCAAAAACTTTCACTCTATAAAGTGAGTAAAATCCGCAAACAAAGAGCTGCACGTATTTGTCCTGTACAAAAAAAATTTTGCCAAGAGCTTATTAGATATTCTTACTCATTTTTATCTTCCAGGTCTTTATGTAATATCAGAAGAACAATTTGGCAGTTATTTATTTATAGTTCAATTACTGTGAGAAAGAATACACTTCACTCAGATTTTAAGGTCTTTTTTGAATGCCTTTCCAGATAGCTCTTTGTAATTTTTTTAACCAAACCGCCTAAAATTTGGCTCAAATTAACAAAAATATTTCGGGAACGATCCATACGCACATTGATTTTGTATCTGAACGAATTCGGCTAGCTGAAAAAATGCAATGCTCTCTATCAAATTTCAATTGAATTCAATGAAAATCAACACCATCTCTTTTTACAGTTAGCCAGATTAAATTCCGCGGAACAAACCATAAAAACGGAAGCAGATGAAAGGGACAGCAAAGCAAATTGATCGTACATAAACAATATTTTTCTGTGTGCTCTCTGCGTGGGCAAATGTTTCGTTATCTCGGTGAAATTCTTTTCAGCGCTGACCTCTCGGCACGTAGGGGCCATTTCTCATCTGCATGAGCGCACGTGCCCATAGCCACCAGAAGAGCTGAGAGCGCACCAATCAGGAAATGCTTGGCAGCGTGCGTCATACATCACCTTCATACATAACCTTGCACCTTGAATTTACCGACATGGACAACATTCAGGAAATCGACGCTGCGTGCACTTAACCGAGGCATTAAACTTATATCGCAAACCTCGCGGCACATTCTGACGTATATATGTATTTATTCCTCCATGTAGATACATAGATCTTCTGTATGTAGCGAATATGTATGAGAACATACACATACCCCCATTCATATGTTTGTATGTTAGTGTGCGACCGTCAAGCATGCTAGGAACGCGTATACGCGTACCTAGGGAATGTAGCTAACATGCCGCGGTCAGTGTGGGTGGCTAAGTGTTGGTCAGCCTCAGGCTCAGTCAACGAACGGTTACATTCATAGTACCACAAACCTCGCAAAACCGCTGATAGCGATGGTCTTCGCACGCGATGGCAGATTGCTTCAACGCGCATTTCAAATTGCCGAGCAATTTTCTGAAAACATTCCCTATATCGCTCACTTTTCAGAGAAATTGTTTACTAATGTACATACCGACCATCTCTGTTACTCTCAGTCAATTTCCACATGCGCATTTTGTGCAAAAGAAAAACAACGTGATGAAATAGTTTGGTTGTTATTAGATAGTTCTATACGTATACACTAAACACAGACACAGTTCAGCCCTGCATATAATATTATTGAACACATACCCTTCTTAGATCTCCCCCTCCCATCCCGACCCTTGAATCTCCTCCGACTTCTCGGTCCTCCACCGAACCCTGCTCATCCTCCTCCCATAATAATTTTTATGTATTTACTACAACCCCTCCCATACATTCCCATTTATGACGCTCCACAATCCTTTCTTACTTCTCCCCATTTTCATGTCTTCATTATGTCATTTTCCTTATTATTCCCTCCAGTCCTACCATTCCTTCTTACTTTTCCCCCTTTTCATGACTCCATTATGTTCGTTCCCTTATCATTCTTATTTATGACACTCTTTCCTTAGACTCCTCTTTCCATATTACACATCCTTCACTCCTGCCCCCTCCCGAGCCTGATCCTCCACTATTCTAAATCCTTCCTATTTCCATCCCACAATAGATATTTACTACAACTCTTTCCTATAGTCTCATGTCATACACTTCCCCCATTGTATATTACTTGTACCTTACCTCTCCCTTTCATCATCACATCACATCATCACTTCATCAATACAACTCTACAATTATTCTCACTGAGGTCACCCCTCCCACAGAAAACTCCCATCTTGTACATCTCCAACCTCTTCCTCCTCCTGATGCCGATAACCCCCCCCCCCCTCGGAATTCGGCTCGATGCGCCCACCGAATAGTTTCTTTTCACTACATCCCATCCCCTATATTTCCACACATTACGCTTCCCATTTCCGTCAAACTCATACATTTCCTCTCCTTCTCAATAACTTCATCCTTAAAAATGTGCGGGAATTCTTATTTGTGGCAGCCCTCCGATATACTGTTTCCGAAATATTTTCCAAGGCTAAAAACAAATCTGCCCTTTATTTATTGTCATCATGTGCATTTTAATAGATATCTGTAACTAAATTTCTAAATAAAAAATATGTAAACAATTATGAAAAGAATTTCGGTATGTGAATATTCTCAATTTAATGTCTGGGAAATAACAAATTGGAACTTTTCTACTATATGTTCAGCACTAGCACAGAAAAAAATAGGAGATAAACTTTACATCGATTTCCGATGAAAGATTCTTTGCAAAAAAAATTAACTTCACAGGATGAACTTTACACAAATATCGGTTAAACTTTATTTTGTTTTTCCATGACAAACACATGTATTTTAAGAGACGCGAAGTTGGCTGGACAAAACTTTATGGCTCTAAAAATATCCTGCAACAAATTTTATTCTTAGTTTTTTCTGTGATTGTATCAAATGTATATTACATTTATTGATGCACCTCGGCCTGGCATGGCTCATTCAGATATTGCAAAATAAAGTACAGATTTTATTCATCATTTATACTTTAATATTCTTTCGTTATTCTGCAATTAATTCCATTCTCAGCTACTCTTAACATTCTATCATTTCAATAAATTTATATTGTCACAATTCATAATATGCATTGGCTTTGAAACATACGTATTTTTATTGTCTTGTTTTCATAATTAAAAAAAAGTGCGTAATCCTATAAAAAAATGTTGTTATTATACATTTTATTGAAACTTGTGTCGTTTCTCCACAAATTTAATTTGTTTATTCTCAACGTTATTTTTAACGATTTAATCTCAAGAAACGCCTCCTGGCGCAAAGTGGTTCCAAGCAAATTTGTAGATATAATTTAGGCGGAAAATTTTGACAAATAAAATGTTATTGTAGCTTGCGCCAATTTCCAAGAAGTTGATTTTTTATATTCAATGTATTTTTATGACAAAAGTTTATAACAAATTTCTAGATCCTCTTGATTGAACGACTTTGGTTTTCTCATTTTTTTCATCTCTTGTGTCGTTATACGAACTTGTAGATCCTGTTTGAGTGAACAACTTTTGTCTTTTTTTCTTTCCCTGTGTCGCTTTTGAAACAATTCAATTTAATTTTTATTTTCAACGTTATTTTTTACGATTATAACAAAAACTACGCTTGCTACCAACAAATTGCTCATGACAAATTTGCAGCTCTTTTTGGTATGAGCAACTTCTATTCATTAATTTTTTTTTCATAGCTTTTATCGATTGTCCACAAATTTAATTTTTTTTTTCATTTTTTATTTCATTTTTCACGATTAAAACAAAAACCACGCATCCTATCAAGAAATTATCAATAAAAAAAGTGTAGCTCTTTTAAGTTCACAACTTTTGTCGGATTGTTTTTTTTTTCGTTGCTTGTGTCGTTTGTTCAAAAATTCAATTTATTTCATTTTTAATCTTGTTTTTCACAAACAAAACAAAAACTACGCGTCTTTTTACAAAGTAATTGATGAGAAATTTATGGATGTTTTTTGGGTGCACAATCTTTTTTTTCTCACCTTTTTTTATCTTCCAAAGTTTGATCGCAAAATGGAACATGTGATTTTTCATTATTTTTGTGCAATCAAAATTTGAATTTTCGATTTTTCGACGAAATTCAAAAAGTTGTTACGATGATCCTGTAGCGCTTTCAAAAATCAACGTTCTTCTCTTCCAGACATGTTTCCATACCATGCGTTGTTTGGCTTGAAATGTTTATTTTCGTTTTTTTGTTGGGTTTCAAAAATGCTATAACTCTAGTAATTTTTTTTTAATCTGAGATAGTTATGAGTTTAAATTGTTTGTCTTTTTGTGGAATATGAAGTGGCGTGGATAGAAGGTTCAAATCTTGAAAAAAAATGTCAAAGCTGATTTCAAACTAATCAGTCTTTTGAAAGTTATCGTCCTTTAGGATAGAGACAGACATATATACAGACAGACATACATGAAAACCGACGAAGTCAAATTTTATATTAAACTAGAGGACTTAACTAAATTAAACTGACAATTAAACTGAATCAACAGTGTGGAAAAAGTCGAAGAAATATAGGTTTTTCTTACAAATTCCAATGTGCAAAAAATTTGTTTAGAGGCCAAAATGAAAGTTTTTCGAACATACTTGAACTTCTTGAAGTATGTATGACTAATGAATGTATTACATGTTGGAACCAATAGAAGAAGGATAGCAATAAACTAAAAAAGTTCTTCATGTGTCATATAACATTCTCCATGATTTACTATTATTCTAGATTAATTTATTGCTTCCTTCTAGAGGGAGGTTTACAATAACCTTAATTTTCAAATCTACTTTTTTGACATATTTCGACATAATTCGACCTGAGGAGCTTGAAAATACAAAAGAAAGAAAAAAAAAGAAAAATACAAAAGAAAAATAGAAAAGCTATGTTCATGAAATTTCAAAGAAATGTAGCTCCAACTAATATCCAGGTCTAATAGCAGATCGACCATTTAGCAGTAGTTTTTTTTAGTTTTTAAGTTTAAAAAAAAATTATCTTGTTTATGAGAGAAAAACTTTTTTGGTATTGAAAATACAGCAATAAGATATTTAGTGCATTTGTTTGCGTCTTCGAGATGTATTGGCCGACCTATTGTTGAAACTATTATGACACACCAGTACCAATTTATGAACTTTAAAAAAATTAAACACTCGTCGAATGACCTATAGTCGAATTTTCTGAACCGAAATATAAATTTGAAAAATATATTGTTCATCTTGTTACTATAAAGAAAACTTGTTCAATATTGGAAATACAATAGAATATGATATATTTGTTCACGTCTTCGAGACGCATCGATACCCTAATTGAAGAACCTTTCACGACCTACCATAACCTACTAATATCGTTTTTGAATTTCTTAAGAAAATTATTGACTTTGTCTTTGATAGGATTTTTATTAGTTGGAAAAGTAAGAGTATTGTATTTGATGTAGCTGTTCGCGTCCACGAGACACGTGGATTGAACTATTGACGAACTTTCGATGATCATTGCAGTAACATAAGTTAAAAACTTGTTCAATATGGAAAAACATCTCGGTTGACTTTTCAAAGGGTTCTCTGATTTTCTGAAAATAAGATTTTCGGTAAGACGAAAACATGAGCTTGAAAAATATTCAAAGTATTTTTTTTTCTTTTGTTAGCTCCCCCCTATGCGGAAGCAAAATTCTCATAAAATGAGCGGAAATAAATACACCTATAGAGAATGAATGCACCTATAGTGAATATATTCATAGTACTACGTAGCGGTATTTCTTATTGTAGAGAACTTCATAACAGGAACAGTGAATAAAATTACGTTCCACAAAAAGATTCTCTCGAGAGAGCATTTCATCTCTCCTAAGATCATATTTCTTAAAACAACAGAAGCATAATTCTCTTTGGAGATAAAAAGTGAACTCACCTTCCTTTTAATATTTGTCTTTAATTCCAATTTAGCTTTCACCTCATTTTTACTGGCATTTAAAAAAATGTAAAATAGCTATTGGGGAAATGGTTTTGGCTTCAGGGTCCAAAATAATTGAATTAGTTGATAATAATTGAACTAATCTTCTCGGCAAACAATGGCAGCTCTCATGAGTGGATTTATTCGAAGGGTGGATATTCAAAGTCGTATAACCACCATTCCCAATTTCTTACAGGAGAGCGGAAAAACGCTCGCATTTTGTTAATTCTACAATGTAAAATGCAATGTTCGAAAAATTCTCACAATAAAACAATTGCGAATTTTGACTTGCTCTTTTCTCTGAAATGACGGCATCAGCTTAGAGTTTCGAAGTAAAAAATAAAGAAAATTTTGAAGAATTGGCGGTTATACAACTTTGAATATCCACATTCATTTACTCTTTAACGAATTACATGATCAACGTTGGTTGGACCAAATGAAAGCTTTTGTGATTTCATAGAAACGTTTATTTTCTGAGAGTAGAAATTTTGTTAAGAACAATCTCATTTTCGTCGGGACAACCAGTTTTTTCTTAGTGTGATAAATAAGTTCAACAAGTGTCAGGAAGATTTGAGTGGATTTTTCCCCCAGGAGATAACAGGGAAATTTGGTTGTCCCCCTTTTCATCGAAATGCGAGGGGGAAAAAACTCCTAAAAATACGGTTCAGCGGAGTTGGATTACTTCGGATTACTCTGGATTACCTCTATATACAAAATAAAAATTAAATATCAAAATTAAATATTCACCTAAAAACCAATGATTTTTCAATAGAATAGTTAAATTTCGAACAATGTGATGCATTTTCAACTAAGGTGAATCTTCAAATGAAATATTGACTTTTTAACAATACTGTAGAATTTTCTACAAAGTAGTTTAATTTTAACCCGAATTTTGATCGAAAAGATTAGCTTTCTACCAGGTAGATCAATTTTCAACCAAATTATTAAATTTTTAACCAAAGATATAAATTTTCAACCAAGAAGATTAATTTTCTACCAAAAAAAGCAAATTTAAAAATGATACATGCATTTTTAACCAAGCAGTTGAATTTTCCACTAAAAAGAAAACTTTTCATCCAAACAGTTGAATTTTTAACTGAAAATATAAATTTTCTACCAACAAAATGTTCTACAAAAATATCGAACATCCAGCAAAATAGTCCAATTATCAATCAAGGAGGTGAGTTTTCAACTGAAATGAAGAATCTTTGATTGGAATAGGTTAATCTACATTTAAAAAATAAATGATCAACAAAAAAAAACTAATTTTAAAGAAAATAATTATGTTTTCGTCGAAAGAGAGGAATTTTTAACAAGTAGTTCGAATATTAATCAAGACGTTGAATTTTCAAACAAAAAGATTAATTTTCTACCAAAAATGATAATTTTTCAATGAAATAGATGAATATTTAACCTACTAACTGAATTTTCAACTGAAAAAGTTGAAATCACAATTTAAAATATATAAGTTAAATTTTCAGCTAAAAAAGTTAATTTTCAACCAATAAAACCGAATTTTCAACAAAATAGTTAAATTTTCAACCCAATTATTCTTAACTAAAATCAAGAATCTTTAACCTGAAAAATGAATTTTTAACAAAGTAGTTAAACTTTTAACCAAGTAGTTACATTTTCAACTGAAAAAGATAATTTTTCATCCAGATACCAGTTGAATTCTTCACTCAAAATGATGAATTTTCAACCAAAAATAAAATACTTACAATGCTCATGAAAAATAAATCTTTTACAAAAAATAATATACTCAAAAAAGTAGTTGAATTTGAAATCAATGAATCAATTTTTAATTAAAATGAAGAATCTTCAACTGGAAAACCTAATTTTCAATTGAAAAACAAATAAATAATTTCCAATGAAAAAAAAAAAAATATTTTCAATGATATGGCTAAATTTTCAAGCAAATAAAGAAATTATTCAAAAAGATGCATTTTGAACAGAACAATTAAATTTTCAAACAAGAAATGACTTTTTACAAAATTGTTAAATTTCCCACAAGTTGGCTTAATTTTTCACTACAAACTTGAATTTTCAACAAAAATCGTGATTTTTCAGCAAGAAAGATTAATTTTCTACTGATAAAGGCAAATTTTTCCCATAATACATACATTTCAACTTAAAAAGATATAAATCACAATTTATTATTATTATCCCATGAAGCCATCCCCCTTTCGGGATAGGCGTGACTTGCTCGGTTGGAAAATAGTAAATAGGTATGTAGGTATAAAGTAGGAAGTTATATGGGTATAAGGTAGATAGGTATATAGGTGTTAGGTATAGATATTTTAGATTGATCTGGAATTCTCGTGTTATTCATTTAAATGACACGTTCACTGCGCAACACTGATCGGACCCAGGTTGCTGATCAATCTCTCCAGCGATCACCCCAAGTTAGGAGCCTCACAAAATTGTTATTTATGGTTCCCCACTTGGGCCCATTATTATCCAAGGTCTTTGTTTCAGGCATCATTCACTCTATTGTCACTCTGTTCACAAACGATTTGTAACCACACTATTCTGTCCTGGCATACTACTCTAGCTTCCTTCACGTCCATGCATTTTTTCATGCAAGCTCTTGTGTTTCTATGGCTCCTTATGTCTCTTCGGAACAATTTAATTGCTCAAATTACTTCGAATTATCAGGATTACAAGTGGATTACTCCTGATTACATCGGATTATTTCGATACATCTGGATAACAAGTTGATTAATCTGACTTTCAAGTGGATTACTCCAGATACAAGTGCGTTACGCGGATTTCCTTGGATTACCATTTCGGATAACCGAGCGGTCCAGCGGATTGCCAGAGTTGTTTCCCCCCCGTCGAAATGAGATCTTTCGAATCATGTCTCAACCCTGATCGGCTACGTCATCGAGAACTCATGAAATCGTATTTCAACAGGACCTTTTGTCGAGAATCACAATGCAAGGAGGTCAGTTTATCGCATGGAAACGTTTACCGGTGTGTCGCATTTTCATGTAGGATGTTAGGGTCTCGTGTGCCTGCATATATTACGGTTCATAAGGTTCGATATGGGCCATTTAGGAACGTACTTTTAGTCAACGAGCACTATTTCCCTAGGCAAACGAGTACATACAAAGGACTCCAGATACGTCGCGTCGGGACTGGCCACCAAAAGGTATTCTACTCCCTGAAAGGGTTGCACGGTATTCTGCTTGAATGGTTTCATACTCGAATAAGGACATCGGACTACTCGACCGTTGAATCATCGGCCCGCAAACGTTCCTTTACACTCGCGTCATTACATCGATTCGATCTTCACTCTTATTGGTTCCTGGCAATTTCTTTGACCATTTTGCACAGGATGGTTTGATCATAATTCACACCTCACTGTTTGCGAAGATCTAATAACATTTTATTTCAGGGACTTTCATGAGCTCAAGCTCTCTTTATAGTTTAGATCTTTTTAATATGGCGAACTTAAGCGAATCTTAAGAGGCAAGAAAAATTCAATGGTTCTCTTTATTGTCCATAAGAGAAATTCGAAGTATCATGACTGTTGAATGAAGGACATTGCAACAAATGTACAGAGAACAGGGTGCCTGCTTGGAAAACCTAAAATCGTCAGGGTAGTTCTACATACCCTGGGAAATCCTGAAAATGTCAGAGAATTTTTGTTGAGTCAGGGAATTCTTTTGAGAGAATGCTTACATTTTATTTATTTTCAATATGAAATTATACAACATTTTTTTATTCGTAACTGTAAGGGGTCGTGCATAAATTACGTAACACTTTTTGGGGGGTGGGGGGTCTAGCTTGATGTTACATAATGGTGAAAAACTACAGAGAAAATTCGGAAAAAGCGTTACATGGGGGGGGGGGGGTAAAAATTGTCGGAAAATTCTGTTACGTAATTTATGCACGACCCCTAACTTCATATTATTCGATTGTACTATATTGTTAAAAATTCAATTTTTGTTTGAAAATTGATTTCTGTAACTCAAAATTCAACTATTCAATTTGTTATTGAATTTTAATTAATTTTTTTGCCTGAAAATCTAACTATTCCATTATTTGTTGAAGATTGACCTTTTTTCATTTGGAAATAAAGCTCATTATTTTGTCTGCCGAAATAATTTATTTTAGTTGAGAATTCAAATATATATTTGGTTGAAAATTCATTAACTAAACAGTACATTTCTCTTTTTCAGCTGGAAATGAATGTACTTGTCTGAAAATTCATCTATCTTGTTAAGAATTCAATATTTCCACTTGAAATGTTTGGAATTGGTGTTGGTATATTGATTTTATTTATATCTACTTATTTTATTTATATTTAATCCACTTTATTCATTTCATGTATTTATTCAACAGCCGCTGGTCATCACTGGTTGTTATTAAATTCATGCGGTACTTATTCTAGAGGACTTAAATGATACTTTGGCTTATATTTTAATGAAGTTACTTTCGCAAATTAAAAAAAAAGTTACTTGATTTTATAGCTGAATACTAATACTTTTACATATTTAGATATTCACAAGGACTTGTAAAAAATATTATTCATAATAAACACTGGGAAGGAACCTGGAATTGTCAGGGAATTTTTTCCAGGATTTCAGCGAACCGGCTGAGAAAATAGCTTTTAGTCAAAATGTCTAATTAAGATTTTTTCAAATTTTGGAAACCTGCAAATCAATAATTCGAAAGACAATTATCAGAAAAAATGATAGTTTTGCCTCAAACTATTGCCAAACCATCAAATCTTGCATGTATTTAAACAGAAAAATTCTTTTGTTATTGGAGTGTTATCCTTCTCAATTCAGGATTTTCTGTATACAAGAAGATTGGAAGTTGTTTTATCATCGCCTGAATATCCAAGCAGGAAAATCGATATTTTCTATAAAAACCAGAACAATCGGATATTTTTTTATTAAATTATTAGAGTCTAAAATCACTTCACAATAATTGTGAGAAACATCGCCTTATCGCAGGAAAAGTATTTAAATTCATTTTAAGGGTTGTGTTACCATCCTCCAAAAATTCAAGCAAGAAAATGAACATTTTCTAAAAATCAATACAGCAGATATTCATTGATTCAACCTCTGAGGTCAGAAATAACTTTAAAATAAGCACAGGAGAAATCATGGAATCCATTTTAACAGTTGTTTTAGCATCCCTTCAGAAAAAAAAAATTTATGGCTATATTTTTCACAAAAATGAAGAAATTTATGGGGTAGCGTTTGCAAAATTCAAAAATTCAGCTTTTATTGGGCACGCTACTGAAAGTATATTATGATATACCGTGAAACCGGGTAATTTCGGACATGTGGTGCCAGTTCGGACATCGCTAAGTTCATAGTTCACATTACTTAAGGTGGTTGCAACCAGTATCTAGAACCAGTTTAATTTCAAATTTACCCCACATGTCCGAAATTATCTCGTTTGACGGGACTCGCAGTAAGCATCGTAACACTTAATTTCGAGATATGTCGAGAAAAAAAGTTTTTTTGAAAACTATAAATAGTCACCTAAAAACTTACCTAAACATAGTTAATCGAAAAATACCCTCCGTGGTTTTGGTTTTTTGTAAAAGTCAATTTCCTTGCTTGAATCTTCAAGGGATGAGAAAATAACCTTTAAACAGAAAATCGAGATTCTGTCAAGTTTATGGGTACAATGCTTTCGTTTAAGTGGGTCTGATATACAAAATAAGTGACATCTAGCCAAATATAACAAAAACGTTTCGAGAAGGATAACATTCCAATAATAGACCAACTTTTCTATTAAAATACATGTAAAAATTTGGAGTTTGGCAATTGTTTGAGTGAAAACTACCCATAAGTAATCAATTAGAAATAGATTGCTTATTCATGAAAGATTTAAGTATTTCAAAAAGTTGTTTCGCAAAAATATTGAGTGTCCTCGATTCTGAAAGTGGGACATCAATGTTTCCAAATTCTTAAGAGATCATGTCAGTCTGTTTGGTGAACAATTCTGTTTCATGAAATAACTCATAAACTTAGAATTTGAACGGATTTTCCATGATAAACAGACTATGAATTCATGAGTAAGTTTATTTTGAAGATTCTGTCAAGTGGAAATCTGAACGATGCCCTTAAATAACCTTCAGAAATCGGAAGCAGATAGAAAAGTATTTTAAAAATCAGGACAAACAACTTTAGAGATAGATTATTCCAGCTTCTAGTTCAATCCTATTCTCGTTTAAAAAATGAACAATTATCTTTCAACTTTATCAACAGTTTACAGTTTTAATTTCACGTATCTGCCTCTGTTAGTTGATATGAATGACAAATAAGTACACTACCGTGCAAAAGTATGAGGACATCATCGAAAAAATCGATTTTTTGTATTTGTGATTGTTTTTTATTGTGTTCAACAGCATTTTATGATTAAATCTTGTATATAAAGTAGAAAATAGACTTTTTTCTTATGATTTATGTTCATTACATGCAATTTTCATATAAAAATATTTAAAAGTACAGAAAATATTACGACAGGTCAAATCAGGTTTTTTCATCAATGTGTCCACCTCGTGCTTTGATGATTGCGGCGAAAATTCTTGGGAGCCTTTTGACCAATTTTTAAAGTGTTTCAGTTGCGAGATTGTCCCAAAACACTTTTAGACTGTCGATCAACTGTTTTTCACTGGTCACTTGCATGTTCTTCACCTGCCGGTCGAGCTCATCCCATAATAATTCGATCGGGTTGACGTCAGGGGATTGCGGCGGCCAATCTCTTCCTTGGACAACAAAAAAGTCTATTTTCTAGTTTATGTACAAGATTCAATCGTAAAATACTGTTGAACACAATAAAAAACAATCACAAGCTCGAAAAATCTATTTTTTCGATGATGTCCTTATACTTTTGCACGTTAGTGTCTGTGCATGAATGAAAGAAAATACACATTACATTTAAGTAATACGTATTCCATATAAATTAATGCGAACAATTCAAAATAGGCTTGAACGAAATCTTAATTCAAATAATTGGAACTCCATTTTTCTCAAATCATGGGTCATCTCTGGGTTGAGCTTTCTCAAATTCTTGAAAGTATTTGAGTACTCGAACTTTTTTAAAATAAAATTTCACCAGAAATCACGGTTTGATGTTTGATCTAAGTATTAGTTATTCCTATTCATTCAATATTTTTGAATAATAAAAATATTCTCACGAAATGAGAGATATGTATAATTAGAAATTAGGTTAACCTCACACAATGATTTTTAAAATTGTGTTAATTGCTAATCGATCAAGGCTAATATACCTCTTGATGTATATATATATATATATATATATATATATATATATATATATAT
>CAKNXH010000939.1:0-13294 GCA_932178445.1 Andricus quercusramuli
ACATGTATGTGCGCAGCAGAATTACACAACACTGACAACAGCGCAATAGAGCTCCATGAAACTTACAGATGTACAGTATCGTTACACGTAACTTATTATGGATATGCAGTCAAGTTAGAGGGTACTTATATATGTGCAGTAGAGTTCCATGGAACTTTTGAATACTCAATTGAATTACGTAGCAAATACGTCTGCGTAGCAGAGCTTCGCAGCACCTGTGGCTGCGCAGTAGAGTATATATACCACGTACGTCTGCGCCCTAATGTTAGGTAGTACTTAGAGGTATAAAACATTATTTGGGGACAGAATTCAAAAATTCAAAAATTTGACTCCAATATTGAAACTTATTGAATTAGTAGATTTCCGTGAAAGTCGAAAAGGAAGGGGGCTTTCGAGTATCAAAATACGAATTTGGGTTCAAAATTAAAAAAGCGACTTAAATTTTTAAAATTAGTGATTTTTTATGAAAGTCGATACAAGGGGGTTTTCGAGGCACACAACACAAAGCTGAGATAAAAATCTAAAAATTTTAAGAGGGAACCTAAATGTTCAAATATTTATTAAATTAGTGAGTTTCTATGGAAGTAAGTAAGAGAAGATTTTCTGAGTCACAGCATACAAATTTGGGGCAAAAATTCAAAAATTTCAAAAGTGGACTTAAATCTAGGAAATATGATTAAACTGGTATATTCCCAAGAAAAGCGAGTACGAGGGGGTTTATCAAGTCATAGAACACAGAATGCTAACCTAAAATTTTGGAAATGATATCAATTTGGCAGATTTTCATGAATTCTAAATTAAAGGAGCTCTTTTAGTCTCAAAATACAAATTGTTTGTTCTGCGTGGAAGGAGGGGATGGCGGGAGATCGTAGAGTCAATAGTCGTTGTGTTGTTGAATTGACTGGCTTTATTTTGTTGAACTACTATACAATGCACTACACTACTGCAAAGCACCGTCCGACCGCACGTCCGTTCTGGGCGAAAACTAACTGAACTGAGTTGACGCGCGGCAGTCGAAGAGAGGGATCTTGACGGCCCTCAAGTGGTGCCCTCTACTGGAGACGAGCCGAAACCAAACATACCGCCTGACTCGTTCCTTGAATGAATGTCTGCTATCCGCCCGCCGTAGGGTCGAATTTCCATGCTCTGATTCGACTGAAGTCGCTGATGACGTCGCTTCGCGCTTAAAAAATCCCACTAATTCATTCTGACTTGACGGCTTTTGCCGTGCTAAACTCAAAGGTAACCCACGAAAACCTTTGAGAGAGTTGCAAGTCTATTTACTTCAATTACAAACTTTTGTCTTTGGGATTCGTATTAGAGTAACGGTCGCGATCCAACCGCAAGGATCAAACAATCCAGCAATGGTGGCAAAAATGGTGTGCTTCGTCAAATTGTGCGAGTCAATCTCGGGTGGAGTCAGACAAAACCAATCATTCTGCGGATCCCAGAAAACGCCGAGCTCGTTGGTGATGCCATTGCTGCAAAGTTGAAGTCAGGTCGGGCGAAGACGGTCTTGTTCGCGTAAATCTGCTAGAAGCTCCGGTCGATGAGCGATCCATTTGCGGAGACGAAATCCGCCGATAAGCTGCTCCAGTAGCTGCTTTGCTTCTCGAAGGTCATTGCACCCCGTCAATAGGTCGTTAACTAAGCGATCTTTCAAAAGAACTTAGGCAGAAGTCACAGCCGACTGTCGGTAGCGTACGACTGGATCATTCTCACGGGCACTCAATACAATGCGTTACAGATCGATGTTTTGTTCATTCACCGGAATTTGCCGATACATCATGCAGATTCCGGCGCCGCAAACACGTTTGTGGCGTCTCCATCGAATCAATACGTGGCTTGAGTTGATTTGCAGTTTGGGTCCAGTGTGAAGCTTGACATTGAGACTGTAGCCAGTGGACGTAGGTTTAGATGCACTGAATATTACTCTCAGGCGCCGATGATGATCTCCCCGTTGCCAGATTCCATGATGTGGTATGTAGTAAGTGGAGTGAGCTTTCGCGCGCAGCTCGGTTCACAGGAACAAAGGGTAAGCGTCGGCTCCAAGGAGAAGATCGACAGCTCGCAGAGGGCCGAACCGTGGGTCGGCAATCTCCAGTCCTTGCCAGTCGTGCATTGCTTGTTCATTTGTATATCCTTGGACACTCCCTTCTTTCCTCTGGAGTCAAATTATCGACTGCGCCGCTTATCATATTTATTTTTATTCGCGAACTATGTCGATCTTTCCTGTAAATTCCACGACGAGTCCCACTATCATCCAATATTGCAAAAATGTCATCATTGGATGCTGATAAGACAATATATTCGCGAGATGGCACGGGGACATATCTATTTGGTTCTGATAGAAATTTAATTGGCATACCGGCAGGAATAACGTATCTTCGAAATTGAAATTGCTGGTTTCGATTTGTGCGAGGAATAAGCCGAACATATCCAAGTTCTTCGGTTTTACATCCAAACACTCGATCTGAAGAAAGCCTGCCCAGAGAAATGAATCTGGAATGAAGTGGAGGCTCCTGAGGAGATGTGCCGTCAGGTGAATATTTTCTGGCAGAAGAAGAACCAGGATTACGTTCGACATTGGGATTCTGCTCACACTGCAATGAATTGTAATTTGCAGAAGCTTTAATAAAACTCTTTTAAAAGAATGACGGGCTTGAGCCAACTACACAATCTCTCTTTTCTTTGGGAGTCAAATTATCAACTGTGCCGCTTATCATATTTATTTTTATTCGCGAATGATTTCCATTTGTCCCATAAATTCCACGAAGAATCTCACTATCATCCAATATTGCTAAAATCTCATCATTGAATGTTGAAAATACAATATATTCTTTTGTTGAAAGGGGTACATATCTATTTATTTCATCTCGAAATCTAATTGGCAAACCGGCAGGAATAACGTGTCTTTGAAATTCAAATTGCTGGTTTCGATTTGTGCGAGGAATAAGCCGAACATATCCAGGTTTTTCTGTTGTACATCCAAATACTCGACCTGAAGAAAGCCTGCCCAGAGGAGAAATGAATCTGGAATGAAGTGGAGGCTCCTGAGGAGATGTCCGATCAGGTGAATGTTGTCTGACAGAAGAAGAACCAGGATTACGTTTGTTTCTTGTCGGACTGAGAAATGCATTCTGCAAGAAGAAATAGACGATTCATTTTTTTGCAGCTCATTTATGTCTAATATCTTTAGCTGAATTCAACGTTTGTTCTCAGAATGCCATTATCGACATCAGTTATTCATGTTGTAATAAATGAAGTTTTTGCTACGGAATCAACCAAAAATCACTTGGCAATGACACCTAGTTATCATTTATTTAGACAGTTAATAACAATTGATGCTTATTTAAATAAACCCAATCAACAAATGCCTTGTTTGGCTATTTCCTGACAACTTACAGTTATTATGTTTAAAAACAATTTTGTTATCAAATTTGTATTATCGCGTGTATTTATGTACTAGAAAATGTAACTTTTCATCCACAAATTAATAGCCAATTATCTATACGCGATATCATGCCGTTAATCAATATCAATTGATTATTGTTGAAACAAAATTAATTAACGAATTCATTTTCTGGCTATTTTCAACATATTTCAACGTTGTTCTTTCAACGCGCACTCAACGCTTAACAAGTAATTTTCGAAATTTTTTGAAACACTTGGATAACCATCAATTATTGTTATTGTTGTGAACAATGTTATGAGGACATTTTTTTCGTCTTGGACATTTTTCAACTGAGAATTCCGGTTTTCTTGTGCATTTGGGAAAAATACTTTACCTCAAAATCATTGTTAGCACAGCTGTGCAATTTTTGACAAGACGACAAGCGCTTATTTTTTATAAGTAAACTTAATTAAAGACTGCGTTATTTGTAGGGAGCAGAGTAGAAGAGGTATGAACATTAGGGTGGTCCAAAATTTTTTTTTTTTCAATTTTTATAAATAACGCCTGGAAATGTATTCGAATCCACATAAAAACAAATACCTTTTTTTCTTAAATGATATTTAGGGAAGGCGCAAGAGCCCCATGAAGTTTAACACATTTTCCATAAGTAAAAAGACGTTTTTGTACATTTTATTCAGAATTCTCAATATTAGCTGAAACGTGTTGAAACTCAACATTTCTCTTCATAACAAGCCGTAGAATACGAATACAATATTACTTCTCAATTATCACCCTCATAAGTCTGTTTTATAAATTACCAAGAAAACCCCATAACGGAAAAAATGGGGTTCGCGAGTTTTTGGCGCTAATTATGATTTTTTTGCGTTTTTGCTTCCTCATAGAGGAAGCTTTATAGTTGTAACATTTTCCCAAATTTTTAAATTCATTTAATTGAACCTTCCCCAAATTAAAAATGTCTAATACAATGTTCGAAGCAATTGTCCGGATGTGTGTGTGTGTGTGTGGATGTGTGGATATGTGTATGTCACGCTTTTTTGTGAACACGATAACTAGAAAACGGTTGCAGATAATTCGATGAAATTTGTAGAGCTTATTTTCCCGAATAATATCTTGAAACTGATCATAGATTTCGCAAAATTTTAATTGCTTTTTTTTAGCTCTCAATAATAGTTTGAAAATCGGTTTTTCATAACAACACTTTTTTCTTCAACATGATTCAAAGTCGATGCAAGGACAGAAAAGATGTGTTGATTCAAGACGAATCGATTGACATATAATATTAATACATTTTATTGAAGAATAGGGAAGCTATGCTCATTTATTATATCTGAATCATCATTTTTAAACAGAAAAACTTTTTTCATCTATATATTTCAAAGTTGACGAATGAATAGAAAAGACTTTCTATGGTGCGACATAACTTTTCCTTTCCCTTTTCCAGCTCGAAAAAATATAATTTCGAATACAAAATTTGTTTTGTCTGATTTTTCTCTGTATTTAAAAGATTTTTGTATTATTTTGTAATTTTGTATTTGTTGTCAATTTCTCTTTTTAAATTGAGCAAAATGAACACATTGGTTTGTCTATTATTTAAAAAAATAACTAATGCTTCGTCTATGAGGAAGCAAATACATTTGCTAACGGAAATAACGAATTCACAGCTAAGTTTTACATGCGGATTGATTCTAACCGATAAAATACTACTTTATACCGATAACAATGTTAACAAACATAATTGTTTCAATTATTATTTATTATTGTTAATGATATTCACTTAGAATAATCCTAGAAAATTGAATTTTTTTCCTGAAATTTTCAACTTTTTGTTCACTTTTAATTCTGAGTGAGTTAAATAAATAATTAAAGTTAACGAAGTTATCTGTTCAAACAATTCATTATTATTATTATTGATATTTAATTTGAAAAGTGCTAGAAAGTTGCGATTTTTCCTAAAATTGGCAACTATTTGCCTACTTTTCACATAGGGTGAGTTAATAATTATTTCAATGTAGCAAAAATAATTATTTGAAGAAATTATTATTGTTTATAACGGTCTTCTTCCTTCTCAATGCAATATTCTTGCGGTTTGTTCTGAAATGCTTAACTTTTTATCCACTTTTCACTGAGTGAAGTAGTAAATAATGCTTGTTAACAATCATAGTTAATAATAAAACTGATTAATGCTTCAGTGAATAACTTGGTTGTTAACTGTACCTGAAGAAAATTCCATTGCATCATCAGAGTACAAATATATACTCGTACATAAGTAGCCGTTGTCTCACATATTTGTGAAATAACGACTGTGCTGCCCAGGGATTCACGTAAATAATAACACCATATTTTCCAGAAACACAAACTATATTTTAAACATCATTAACCAACATTACACTTGTTCACACAGAGGTCCGAATTAATATGCAACGTTCAGTTACCGACCGACCCTGCATCTCCGGATTCTCCTTTTATACTCCCTGGCTCACTAGTCACATCCCGCCGTCTCGGCCCCCTCCATCACGGGTTCCCACAATCCCTCCTTTTTTTCAACTTGAGTGTTTGGACTTTTGGCACCAAAAAGTCATCCCTCTCTTGGTCCTTGCACTGGGTTCTTCTTTCAGGTGCCTGATTGACCCCGATGTCATCAGATGATCTGGCAGTTGGCGATGGATTCTCTGAAGTTCGAACTGGGACTTCGGGTAGCTTTTTCACATGTGATGTGTGTCTTTTGTATATTTTGCCATCTTTCATTAACGTAACTTCATTGCCGTTCCTCTCTATCACTTGGTACTCCTCGTTTCTAAACCTGCTCTCCAATTTATTTGAGGCTGTCATATTTTGGACTATGGTCTCCTTCGGCGTGTACGAGATCAGCTACAGATGGGATTTTGTCTCTGATTTGTCTGCCAAATAAAAGTTCAGAAGGGGATTTTCCCGTTGTTCCATGAGGAGTAGCATTGTACATCAAAATGAACTTTTGTATCTCAGCCTGGTAGTCATTTCTGTTTGAATGAGAAATTTGTAGTCATTTCAAACTTGACTAATTCATGTTTTCCACCTCTCCATTCGCTTGTGGCCAATACGGTGGTGTTCGAATGAGTTCGATGTTGTGGTTCTTGCAAAATTCCTTAAATTCATTACTAACAAATTGTCTACCGTTATCAACTCTTATACTACGAGGAACGCCAAGGCGAGACATAATTTCTGTTAAGCGATTGATTAAAACGGATGATGCTGTTGCCTGCAGGAACTTAATTTCCTGATATCTGGAATAGTAGTCGATGATCACTAGCACCATATCTTTGTTTGGTAATGGGCCCAATAAATCCATGGCGAGACATAGCCACGGTCCCTCCGGTAACTTGTGCCTGCACATTCGTGGTGGTTTGTTGGGTTTCGCGACTAGCAAACAATCCCGGCAATTTTTCACAAATTGTTCTGCTTGCCTATGAATCATTGGCCACCAAACTTTTGCTCGCAAACGTCTCTTCATGACCGTTTCCCCTGGATGTCCTTCATGTGCTAGCTCCAATATCTCCTTTGTGAGAGACTGTGGTATCACAATCCTGTTTCCTCTTAAAATCACAGAGCCCATGGTCGATAATTCCATCCTAAAGGGAAAGTATGCGTTTTTATCTGAAACTGGCCATGTGTCGCTATTAATTTTGGAAACTGCATCCACGATATCTTTGTCCATTTTACTTTCTGAGACGACCTGTGAAATTCGTATAGCTTTAGGGATGCTTCTTGCAACAATTATGAAAATATGTTGTTCGCCTTCTGAGTCAAATGGATCTACATCCTGTTACTTGCACAGTCTTGATACTGAGTCAGCGATGTTCGTTTTTCCGGGCTGGTATATCACTTTAAATTTAAAATTTTGCATTCTGAGTAACCATCTTTCGATGCATGCAGGTGGTTTTGATGTAAGCTTAAATATCGCTTCTAGTGGCTTATGGTCTGTGACTAGTTCAAATTGTAGTCCAGCAAGGTAAAAATAGAATCTTTCCACTGCCCATACCAATGCTAAACTTTCTCTCTCAGTCTGTGAATAACGTCTTTCTACATCTGAAAGAATTTTGCTTGCGAAAGAAATCACACTCGGGATCTCTTGCAAGTTGAATTGTAACAACACGGCTCCCAGAGCTACGGGGCTAGCATCGGCAATCAATCGTGTACGTAGTTTCGGATCAAAATATGCTAGTGTTGGAAGCCTGGCTAGACATTGTTTAAGCCTATCAAAATGTTGTTGATGTACTGCAGTCCATTCAAACTTGCCATCTGCCTTTGTCAGTTGACGCAAGGGTTCCGTTGTTGTTCACAGGTCTGAGATGAACTTTCCCACATATGTTACCAAACCAAGAAAGCTTCGCAATTCTTCTTTATCCTCCGGTGCACGAAAATCCAGGATTGTTTCCACTTTTCTTTTGTCTACGTCTATGCCTTTGTTAGATAATTTATGTCCTAAGAACTGTAGTTTCTGAACTTCAAAAAGACACTTGGCTTTGTTTAGCGTGACATTATTTTCACTCAGAGTCTTCATAACTTTTTCTAAATATTCGTCATGTTCTGCTTCAGTCGATCCATATACAATAATGTCATCTTAATAGTTTTCACAATTTTTGAAACCTGAAAAAATTGCCTCGAAAGTTCTCTGGAAAATCTCAGGCGCGGAGTTAACGCCGAAGATAAGGCGCTTATAGCGAAATATACCTTTGTGAGTAATAAACGTAGTGATGGGTCGGCTATCAATGTGTAATTCAAGCTGATGATACGCATTTTTTAGGTCTAAACGAGAAAAATACTTTGCGTTTCTTAACTTTGTCATGGAAGAATCAAATGTAGGCAGTGGGTAGTTTTCTCGCAAGATGGCTTCATTTGCTCTACGCATGTCTATTCAGATCCTAATTTCACCTTAGGGTCTGAAGGCAACTACTATAGGTGATATCCAAGCACTCGGTAGACTAACTCTTTCGATGATGTCAAGTTGCAGTGCTTCATTTAATTTAGCTTCAACTTGTTGTTCCATAGCGATTGGAACTCTTCTTAAAGGTTGTTGAACTGGTCTTACATAAGGATCTATGCACAACTTCACCAGAACATCTTTTATTTTTGGAAACGGTGTTACATATTCCAGTCTATTCACATTCAATTCTAATTTCAATATTCACAACTGCTTGACTGTCGTCTTTCCAATTAGAGATATGTCTCCCCCTTCTACCACGAAAAATGGTGTGATAATTTCCTTTTCACCTGGTAAGTTGATTGTGGTTACGAATCTCCTTATAATCTCAAGTGGAGTTTTAGCCGCATACGGTTTCAGTGTGTTTGAGATCTTTGAAGTGACATCCCAAATAGCTCCTCGTTTCTTAGAAAGTTCCCAATCCTTATCTGTTATGACGTTTACTTTAGATCCTGAATCAATAAGTGCTATCAAACGCACTCCTCCAACTAGGCACTTGATTAGCTCATCAGGGACATCCTCATAATCTGCTTGTTGAATGTTGTTAATTCTGAAGCAATCGAAGTCCCGGATACCATCATGTGTGTCAGTTTCTGGGTCTTCCGCGCTAACGAAATTGATTCCCGAATGAAACCGTTTTCTATTCTGCTCTGTTGGTCTTGAAGAAAATAATTTACATTTCGGTGGACGAGTCCTGCAATATGCAGCAAAATGACCTTGTAAATTACATTTGCGGCATTTTGCATCCTTTGCTGTACATAACTTTGAATCTCCTAAATGGCCTGTTCGTCCGCATCTCATGCATTGGTCAATTTGTTTATTGTTATGAACTCCTACTTTGTTTATTGAAGTTGGTATGTCAGATAATGCCAGCTACATTGTCGTTCATGGTTTTTGATTGATTTGTTATTTCTTCATGTACCTGACATAATTCAATAATTTTATCCATTGTTCTTTTTTTTCCAGGATTTTTTTCTTCAGTTCTGATGTGGCCCAACTGTCAATGATTTTGTCTTCCATATTTATTTCCGTAGCTTCCATCTCAGTTTTGACAAAATAACAACGCTTTGCCTGTTGCCTAACCTTGAGAAAGAATTTGTTGAAGTTTTCTCCCTCATCTCGTTTAACATTTCTGAAAATATGACGTTCGAAAGTGGAATTTCGTTTTGGAAAAAAATGTCCTGACAGTCTATCGACTAGTGTTTTAAAAACGTCGTTTCTTTTTTCAGCATCATAAGCTTCGATAGCTTCAGGTAAACTGTAAGCAATTTCTTGTAATTGTGATTCTATTCTATTCTAATCAGGGCTTTGTCTATGCGTGCGCATAGAAATGCTTTTATTCCCATTTCAGCCATATTTATTATCTGCAAACAAATAGAGAGCAAAAAACATAGGTGATGCATTATTTTCAGCGTATCAATATGTTTTCAAAATTTTAACAGGAAGTTGGTTTTTTTTGAATAATCATATTATGACTAAGCTTATCACGATTATATTATGATACCCAAATATTATTAATTTATTTGAATTTATTTTACACTCTGAGTATAATATAATACAAAAAATTAATATTTATGTTTTCATTTTAATGCATAATGAAAGTGAGGTTTATCTTCCAGATAGGTCTGGGTAAGATAGCAAGTCAAATAAAATTAAAACCTTTGGCTTGTACGAGTATTGTGAAAGGATTTTGGTATAAGTTACCATGTGTTTACAACAAACAAGCAAAATCCTCATTGAACCCGAGCGCCCTTGAGCCGGCCTCGGTTCTTGGAACTTTTAATTTTTCACTTATTGCATGACGTGATCTCCGACTGGATACCAAATTCAGATCGCAGCCCTCTATATATTTGGTGCTCACAGCCCGCGTTTTTCTATGTTCACTTACCTCTTATTTCATTATTGTCCATAAGGTCCGAAAAATCCTCGTCGCCAATTCTGCTGCACTGGGATTCACGTAAATAATAACACCATATTTTCCAGGAACACAAACTATATTTTAAATCATCATCAACCAACATTACACTTGTTCACACAGAGGTCCGAATCAATATGCAACGTTCAGTTACCGACCGGCCCTGCCCCTCCGGATTCTCTTTTTATACCCCCTGGCCCACTAGTCACCTCCCACCGTCTCGGCCCCCTCCATCACGGGTTCCCACAACGACGTTATGAGTTTCAAGCTTTTTTCTCTCGCAGAAAATGATATCATTTGGCATTTTTCATCACGATCATTTTAATGAGGATATGCTCATCTCAAATGGAAGGTATTGGTTTTATCTAAAAATTGAGTGCCGCCAAATTCATCAAGATTCAACGTTTCTCGACTCACTGATTGAGGAGTAATGGTTTTTACTTCGGTTTCTGTCTGTCGTCGTTGTCTGTCAACACGAAAACTTTCGAAGAAATTATCTGATTGAATTATCTAAATAAATTTCTGAATTAATTTTCATTTGTATGGAGATAGAATTTTCATACAAGTATATGGAAATACTGCGTTTTTGGAGGAGAATTGTAATGCATTTATATAGCATGCTGGTATATATATATATATATATATATATATATATATATATATATATTATTCCTAGCGGCTTTCACATATGTTCAATTACTTATTCATTTAACAATGATGTTCCGTAGAGATTTTCTGGTATATGTCCTCGCATACTTGTATTTTATAGAACAAATAGCGGTATCTGGAAAATTATGTCGATATACGCTCTTAGTTCAAACAAAGGTTCTACAAAACAGATATTTATTACTCCATTGTTATCTCTTTCGAGGCTTCATTATTGGGTTAATTGATACGATGAATTCATGTGATATCGTTCATCCATATTTTTTATAATGAACCATACATGATTTTTTCATAAACTATTTCAAGTTTACATGCACTACGTTTTAATTATGGAAAAAATATTTGAAAAGTAAAGAAAAAGCTTCGTACCGATTATGTAAAATAACGTTTGTAGATAGAACAGCTTTTTTGGAATATCTAACATTCATTCACTGAATATAATTAACAAAGATCAGAAGTGTTATTGTAGTTTGAAATTGTCCTGATTTCCTAAAAATTTTTATAATTTTCAAATTAAACTTTCGGGCTGGTTATTTATTCGAAGGAAATTTTTTTGAATGGCATTGTGGGGATTACCGAAAGGTGAAAAAAAGAAGCCATGATAACCATAATAAATTTGCATCCAAATCTTTTTATTCAATTTTGATCCGACTACGAATTACAGAGTATATTATATCTCAGTTTATCATTTGCTTCCTCATGGAGACAGCTCCGTAATGGTCACATTTACCAAAAATTTTTAATTTATTTAATTAAACCTTCCTCAATTTAAAAATGTATAATAAAATGGTCTAACCAACTATCCGGATGTGTGTGAACGTGAACACGATAACTTGAAAATGGTTGTAGATAAATTGATGAAATTTGGAAGGCTTATTTTTACCACTAATATTCTGAAGCTGACCGAAAGATTCCTAAAAATATTCATTGAATTTTTTTTAGCACTCGATAATATTTTAAAACTCGGTTTTTTGTAGTAAAACTTCTTTCATTACCGCAATTCAAAGTTGATGCTAGAATATAAAAGATTCCTTGGTTGGAGACAAATCAATTGACCTATATTATTAATAAATTTTATCGAAAAGGAGGCAGGTCATGGGAATTTATACATTCCTAAAATCGATTTTTATGCCAAAAATTGGCTCATTCTCATAATTTCAAGTTAATGCGAGAATATAAAAGTTATTTTGATTCGAAACAAATCGATTGACCCATAGCATTGATACATTTCATTGGAGAGTGAGGAAGCTATGGTAATGCATAATATTTGAAAACACGATTTTTTATAGTAAAACATTTTTCACCAACATATTTCAAAATTCATGCAAAAACGGAAAAGATTCCTTGATTCGAGGCAAATCGATTGAACTATAATATTAATACATTTTGTTGAAGATTGAGGAAGTTTTGCTCATTTATAATATTTGAATCATCTGTTTCATCAAAAAAACTTTTTCCATTCACATAATTCAAAGTTGACGCATGGACAGAAAAGACTATTTGATCAGTAATTCTCGAAAAAAACGATCATTTCGAATACAAAATTCGATTTGTCTGATTATTCTTTGTATTTAACAATTTTTTTGTATTATTTCGTAATTTTGTATTTTTTGTACATTTCTATTTCTAAATTGATCAAAATGAAGACCTTGGTTTGCTTATTATTTAAAAAAATAATTAATGCTACCTGTATGGAGAAGCAAATACATTTGCTAACAGGAAGCAAAATGCTCGTGACATGAGCACCATACCCAATACATACTATATACCATATACCATATAACCAAATACAAACAATGTTGAAAAACACTTGAAATCGAATTCACAGCTTGTTTTCTATTGCATTAGGGATACACATACTGTAGACTATCTTCATTGGAAGCAACTTCTTTAAACCAACGTGGAAAGATTGGGTGACGTCTGCCTACGGGACATTCCTTCATTTCAGTTACGGTCATGTAGTCAACTGCACCGCTTATTATGTTTATTTTTATTCTCGAATAATGTCGATCTGTCTTATATATTCCAAGTAGAATTCCAGTATACTCCAGTATTGCAAAAACGACACCTTCGGATGTTGATAAAACAATATATTCTCGGGTTGGCACGGGCACATATAAATCTTTTTCTGCTCGCAATCTAATTGGTAAACCGGCAGGAATCACATATCTTCGAAATTCGAATTGCCGGTTCGGATTTTTCTGGGGAATAAGCCGAATATATCCCAGTTTTGCAAGTGCATATCCAAGTATTTCTTGAGGATAAGGCCTGCCCGCAGAAGAGCCAGACTGTCTGGCAGGAGAAGAAGAACTAGGATTACGTTCAACATTGGGATTCCGTT
>CAKNXH010000939.1:13694-84958 GCA_932178445.1 Andricus quercusramuli
TCCTTCCTGTAAATTCCACGAAGAATCCCACTATCATCCAATATTGCAAAAATATCATCATTGGATGTTGACAACACAATATATTCTTGGGTTGGCACGGGCACATACTTATTCAGTTCTACTCGAAATTTAATTGGCATACCGGTAGGAATAACGTATCTTCGAAATTCAAATTGCTGGTTAGGATTTGTGCGAGGAATGAGCCGAATATATCCAAGTTTTGAAAGTGGATATCCCATTACTTCTTGAGGAAAAGGCCTGACCGGAGAAGACCTAGACTGTCTGGCAGGAGAAGAAGAACTACAGTTACGTTCAACATTGGGATTCCGTTCACACTCTAGTGAATCGTAATTTGCAAAAGCTTTAATAAAACTTCTTGAGAAGATTGCGGGACTTTTGCCTACGGGACAATCCCTTTTTTCATCTGGAGTCAAATCATCAACTGCGCCGCTTATCATATTTATTTTTATTCGCGAATTATATCTATCTGTCCTATACATTCCATGGAGAATCCCACTGTCATCCAATATTGCAAAAATGTCATCATTGGATGATGATAATACAATATATTCTTGGGTTGGCACGGGCATATATTCATTCCGTTCTACTCGAAATCTAATTGGCATACCGGCAGGAATAACATGTCTTCGAAATTCGAATTGCTGGTTAGGATTTGTGCGAGGAATGAGCCGAACATATCCAAGTTCTTCTGTTTTACATCCAAATACTCGATCTGAAGGAAGCCTGCCAAGAGGAGAAATGGATCTGGCATGAAGTGGAGGCTCCTGAGGAGATGTCTGGTCAGGTGAATGTTGTCTCGCAGAAGAAGAATCAGGATGACGTTCCCCAGTAGGAGTCCTGCTAGCAGGAGACCTGGACCTGCCACGAAAAGGAGCCTTCTCTGGAGAAATCCAGTCAGGTAAATGTTGTTGTCCAGCAGCAGAATAAGAGGAAGGGCCAGGATTACGTTTACTATTAGGTTTTTCGTCGGGTTGAGAACTGCATTCTGCAAGGAGAAATAGACGATTCATTTTTTTTTGTTCAGCACATTTATGTCTAATATCTTTAGCTGAATACAATGTTTCTTTGCAGAAAGCACCTTTCCGATGCTTCAATGAAAATTATGAGAACTTCCTACCGTACTCAGGAGTTTACATGCGACGCGGTGCCCCCTTTCCATTTGTCCCCTGCCACCAATACTTTTACGATTGTAATATATAATATAATAATACATACCAGGTGTCTCATTTTAATCAATCCACGTAGATAACTTATGAATTTGACTTTTTCGGAAAATATGTTCTAGACAAACATTAATAGGTTTGAAGGGGGACATCTGATGATGACCTCAAAATTGACCTTGAACTTGGCATCGAAGGGTTTTTCAAGGTCAACAATGTTTTTATAAATGAGAATCCCTATTTTTGACACCGGATTCGGAAAGAGTGGAAAATTTTACGTCTGAAATGATATTTCAAAAAAATTTTCGTGACCTTGATAAGGCCAATTCAAGGGCAAATGATAAGAAACTGCCTGGTAGCTGTTTATATAAGTTTTCTGGCGGAATAAACGTTGTGAAGATACCTCAAGTGAGATAACGACCCCAACAATGTTGACCTTGAGGTCATTTTTACAGGTCATTCAAAGGTGGGAACAGTTCTTCGGAGGGAAACTTTGATTTGGATATTGGATTCAAAGAAGAAAATGATTCAACGGGAAAATGTGACAACAACCTTGACCTTTTGATCAATGTCCAATTTCGTCTGTAGCCGCATTTTTCAGTTCCAAGGTCACAAACCTCAAGCCCACGAACCCTAAGATAACAAACTTTGTGTTGTACCGCCAACATTAGCATTACCCGATACTCGCCACGAGCATGTTGCTTGGTCGGATTTCGAGTATCATTTAGCCCAGAAAAGGGCTGGTTTCGTTCAAACTTACTCAATCCATGGATGAAAATGTCTTATGGTGTTTAATAACACTTCACGTGGAATGTTTAAGCACGCTGTCCTAATTTTTCAATCATGTTTTCTTTCGTAGTAGGTCTTGTGCGGTAAACCATATCTCGCAGATAACCCCCCAAATAAAAATCGGGTGACGCAAGGTAGGCGACCTTGGCGCACATTCCACGGGGCCTCCTCTACCTATCCACTGACCTGGAAAAATTTCATTCAGAAAATCTCTAACGAGAAGAGCGTAATGTGGGGCTGCGCCTTCCTGTTGTAGCCACGTTCTCGCTCGTGTGAATAGGTCGACGTTTTCAAGTTAAATTGAAAATTTATCTCGGAATAATTGTAAATGACTATCTCTTTCGACACTGCGATCAAGAAAATATAGACGTACTGAATATCCATTAATGATACCACACTAAACAGTTACACTCCAGCGATGTTGATGGTTGATACCTCGCATCCCATGAGGATTTACCGGAGACCAATAAAGAGAATTATGTCGAGTTAATACTCCAGTACTTTTAAACGTAGCCTTGTTACTGAAGAGTTCGAATTCAACAAAATTATTGTCATTATTAATTTGTTGTACTGCCCACTCACAAAATCTCATCCTGCGAAGATGATCTTCTTCAACTAAAGCTTGGTTGAGAGTTAGGTGATATGGATGAGACCCTGCCGACCGTAAATATCTACTTGAAGTAGCTCTAGGAAACCCAAATTTTTTTCATATTTCCGTAAACTTATGTGGGCATCTGAATGAACCATAGCTGGTACAGCAATACATCGAAAATCATTTTGATGATCTTTTTCATTTCGTCTTTTCATTAGTCAAAAAAAGTTTCCCCGACGACTATGAATCTCAATATTAAGTATTACACCATGATTAGGATGTTGTCGGCAGGAAATCTTTCACACTATAATGCAGCTGCTCTTCGGTAATTTCGTGGACATTCATCTAAAACGAACAGAATGTCAGCAATTTCGTTAGGAGTATAGTCCGCCATTTTCTTGAAATTAATATTTTGAAGTTAATTTAGGATTGATAACGAAACATACGATTAGAAAAACTAAATACTCGATCGTTTTCTATTCGCGAATCTTTCCGAAAACATCAGCAATTCTGAATTCAGCAGCAATTCTGAATCAAATTTTCCCTGGTCAGTGGATAGGTAGAAGAGGCTCCGTTGAATGGCCGTCAAGGTCGCCTGACCTTGCGTCACTCGATTTTTATTTCTGGGGTTATCTACGATATATAGTTTACCGCACGAGACGTACTACGAGAGGAAACATGATTGAAATAATTAGGACAGCGTGCTTACACATTCCACGTGAGTTATAATTGAACACCATAGGACATTTCCATCGACGAATCGAACTTTGTCAACAAATAAATGGTGCAACTTTCGAACATCTCATGGATTGAGTAAGTTTACACGAAACCAGCCCCCTTCAGGGCTAAATGATACTCGAAATCCAACCAAGCAACCTGCTCGTGGTGAGTATCGGGTAATGTTAATGCTGGCGGTACAACACAAAGTTTGTTATCTTAGGGTTTGTGGGCTTGGGGTTTGTGACCTTGGAACTGAAAAATTGCGGCTAAAGATGAAATTGGATATTGATCAAAAGGTCAAGGTTGTTGTCACATTTTCACGTTGAATCATTTTCTTTTTTGAATCCAATATCCAGATAAAGGTTTCCCTTCGAAGAATCATTCCCACCTTTGAATTACCTGTATGAATGACTTCAAGGTCAACATTTCTCAGGTAGTTGTCACACTTGAGGTATCTTCGCAACGTTTATTCCGCCAGAAAACTTATATAAATAGCTACCAGGCAGTTTTTTAGCATTTGACCTTGAATTGACCTTATCAAGGTCAAGTTCAAGGTCAGTTTTGAGGTCATAATCGGATGTCCCCCTGCAAACCAAATAACTTTCATCTGGAACATATTTTCCGAAAAAGTCAAATTCGTAAGTTATCTACGTGGATTGATCAAAATGAGGCACCTGGAATATACATATACAATTATCCCCTTCTATATTAAAATCATCGTAAATAACTTTATTGCAATTTTTAAATCCATTTTTAAGGAAATTAATCATTATTTCTTTCCATTTCAAATAAAAATTAGTTATTTTGTTGGAAATTCCTCTGTCCTAATTAAAAATTCAACTATTTGTTCATAAGTTCTACTGTTTGGTGCGGCATTACAAAATTAATTTGTTTAGGTTCTACTATCTGCTTGAAAATGCATTATTATGTCAAGAAGTAATTTCTTTGTGGTAAGCTTAATAGTATATTATGAATCAAGGGGGAAAAGAAGGACATTATTGATGATTGTATCTTTCCGGTGCGAGTCGTAGGAGCCTTTTTAAGTTCGTAGGTATGTAGTGGCCATGTATACATATATATATATATATATATATATATATATAAAATAAAGTTAAACAACCACCGCAGGGTACCACTAAGAGCAACTGCCATCTAAAAAAAAAAAAGATGTCAATAGCCCCCAGTGGAACCGCGGTAAAATACACCTATGGCCACGTCTCACATCCGTGAGATGGGTGGTCACAGGGCACGACGAAATCACAACGACAGGCCGGCGAAACCCTCGTGTGTCTTGAGGACACGAAGCGACCCAAGGATGACAGCTTTCTGCATCCATCTCGCAAGTGCCTTGGCATATTTTTGGCACGCGGGTATGGCTTTGAGGTTACGAACCAGTGATAGTTTAGCACCTCCGAGAGCACCTATCACAAGGACAATTACTCGTACCGAATATTTTGGGTACAGTCGTTGCAGCTCTCTTTTAAGGTCTTGATACCTCTCCTCTTTTTCTTTCTCCTTTGCAGTGATATTGTATTCGGACGGAGCCGAGAATTCGATCACGAATATAGTTCGTTTCTCGAAGTCTTGGAGAACAATGTCAGGCCTCGAGTGCGCAACGGAGACTGCTGCCCGAAAATCATAGTTCCAGAAAATCTGGCACTTCTCGTTTCGGACAATTGACTCTATATCCCTTGGAGCGTTCAGCAGGGCAGGGTCGCGACCAACACCATAAGAGCGACAAAGGTGGTAATAAAGTACTCTTAGGGCCGCGTTATGTCTATAGATATACGTTGTTCCTGCGTGGGTTGGACACCCCGATAGTATGTGTTCTAGGTACTCAGCGTGTGCATGACACGCTCTGCACCTATCACTGGGAACTTCTTGACATAAAATGCGGTGACGGTATGCTAAGGTGGAGATGACACCGTCCTGGCATGCGAAAATAAAGCCCTCTGTACCTGAATTGAGCCCTGATGATTTGAGGAAAGCAAAAGTTTGCTCCTTCGACAAGGACTGTTTTTCTACATTTCTGTGAAAGTTTCCGTGCATATGCTTGTCGAGTAGCTCTTGGTGAAATTTTCCAACCTCTGCTTTCTTCACTTCGGCTTTTAGACGTGAAGCATCTAGATGGAGTAATGCACTTTCCTCACTTCTGATATTAAAATTCAGGCCAAGGGTCTCGGCAGCTTGCTCCGCGGCTTTGTAAAGGAACGCTCCTTCGCCAATCATCTCGTGGTTTCTGACCATCTTTAGGAGAGGATCTCTGCCATTTGCAACGATGTAAGCTGTACTCAAAATAATTCGGTTATGAAGACACTGGAGATTCAGAAGTCCGCGTCCGCCTTGACGGCGTGAAATGTATAATCGCGGAACTGACGAATTGATATGCAAGCTTTTACGCATATGCATGATCTTACGCGTGGTGACATCAAGGGCCTTAAGCTCGTTCTTCGTCCATTGAACCACCCCAAACGAGTAGAGTAGGACCGGGACGGCAAGCATGTTAGTCGCAGATACCTTGTTGAACGCCGACAGATTGGAAGACCAAATCTGTCGAAGAAGATGCTTGTATCTGCTTCGGAGAGACTCCTTCACTGATGTTACGTCCTGAATGCGGCTTTGAGGCACGCCCAGGTATGTATAGGTCTCTCCAGTGTTAAGATGTCTAATAACACTTATATCGACAAGCTCAGGGTCCTTGGGAACGCCAGTAATCTTTCCTTTCTTCAAATGAATTTTGGCACACTTTTCCAAACCAAAGTCCATCCCAATCTCTCCTGTGTAGTTCTTGACGATATTTATAGCAGTTTGAAGTTTGCTTTTACCAGCGGCATAGATCTTCAGGTCATCCATATAAAATACATGAGTGACCTTATGCTCACGCTGATTAGTGTCGCCACAGAGGTATCCAGGAGAATTTCGTAGTGCGAGAGATAGAGGCAGAAGTGTGATGCAAAAAAGTAAAGGGCTCATACTATCCCCTTGAAAGACGCCCCTCTGGAAGGTGACCTTGTTCGTCGTCACTCGATGATTCCTAGATGAGATTGTAAATCTAGTTTTCCAAAGAGGCATCAATCTCTCTATGCATCTCACTATGTGTGGATGTACCTTCAAGCTTTCCAACAGAGAGATGATAAGTCTATGAGAGGTTGAATCGAAAGCTTTCCGGTAGTCAATCCAGGCCATTGAAAGGACGCGCTGATGGACTGTAGCGTCTTTACAAACACACCTGTCAATCAGCAGGTTCTCTCGACAGCCTGCTACACCTTTTTTCGAGCCTCGTTGTTCGTACATCTCTCGCCATACAGGCTCAATTCGTCGAACAATCCTGTTGTTTAGGACAGCTGTAAAGATCTTATACAGTGTGTTCAAACAAGTTATTGGCCTGTAATTCTCCGGTTTGGACAAGTTGCCTTTTTTCGGTAGGAGTATAGTACGTCCTAACACCAGCCACTGCGGAATGGGCGTCTCCGACTTTAAATATGAGGTGAATATGCGGGCCAAATGTTGGTGGATAGAAGTAAACTTCTTCCACCAAAAGTTTATATATATATATATATATATATATATATATATATATGTGACGTCATAATTTTTGACGTCATATACTGTAAAAACAATAAAACTGAAAAAAATTAGTCTCAAGTGGTGCTCAAATGAGAACACTGGTGGGATCCCAGAATCTTTTCTTTTTGCACTGAAAATAAAAGCATGAAGTTATCCTTTTCAAAAATAGGACATCAAAAAATAATACCGTGAAAAAAGAAATCTCTCATTTTTACAGTGTGAATATAAAAATGGCTATTATATCAGTATAAGCTGGAAAGGGGGACTTTAGGTTCGCCCGACAGACCTGTTTGATAGATGTATTCATGTAGGTATTATACGAAATATAATAAGAATTACGGATGTATTATATTATTATATTTACCAATAGAATTAACGACGACCGCCAAGGTGAAAGCAAAAGTACAGACCAACCTCATTTTCGCAAAGTAGAGAACAAACTGATTAATACTTCGTTGAATGATCTGGTTATTAACTGTATCTAAGGAATATTCCATTGCATCATAAGAGTCACATATTTACACAAGTAGCCGTTATCTCACATATCTGTGAAATAAAGACCCTATCAGTTTCGAAATTGTCGGTCGCAAATAATGATATCATTTCACATCTTTCATTATGATCATTTTAATCAAGACATTCTCATCTCATATGGAAGGAATTGGTTTTATGTTATAATTGAGTGCCGCCATGTGATATCGTTGGTCGATTTTTTTTATAATGAACCAGATATAAATTTTTTATAAACTATTTCAATTTTACATGCACTACTTTTCAATTATGGGAAAATATTTTTAAAGTAAAAAAATGTTTAGAATGTAATTTCAATTCCCATAATTTTAGATTGTTCCATTGAAAAAATAGCTCTGTACCGATTATTTGAAAAAACGTTCGTAGATAGAACAGCTTTCTAGGATTATTTAAAATTCATTCACTGAATATAATTAACGAATACCAAAAGTGTTAATGAATGTTTTTCAAGCGGCACAGTATGAACACGTTTCGTTTTTGTCAACGTACGATTTATTATTGGGTAGAAGATAAAATTGTTTGTAGTTTTCCTGATTCCCTAGAAATTTTTATAATTCTCAAATCAAACTTCCGGGCTGGATTCGCAGTAAAAACTAGGCATTCATTTTCATCTGGGATTCTTTTTTGGGCGTTCTAATATGATCTCACAAATATTCTATTTAAGTACCAGTTTCTGTTTCGTTTAGTTTGCTAACTTCAGATTGATAAATGATCCGAGATAGCGAACTAAATTGATTTAGAGGGTGCATTGTTTCAATTTTTCCAAACTTCAATCTTAGAAAAAAAAAAAATAGATGAAAAGACGAGGGATCGGATTGTTTTATTTTAGTCCAGTCCGGGTGCGGACTGGACACTTATAATTCTTAAAATTGCAGGTCCGAACTCGGACTCTTTAATTTCTGTTGGGTGCTGATCCAAAATCGGACCCTTCAAGTTTTGAAGGGTTCGAGCTCACAAACTCTGCCTTTTGAATTTATTCTTAAGGGTACGGGTCCGGACCCAAACCATTTCATTTTTTAATTGTCCGGACCCAGATTCTTGAACCGAAAAAACAATATTCTAATACAAGAGCGTCATATTCTTACAGGCATATTTTTATCAATATTCTCAATGAAGTAAACGAAATCCCTAATTTGAGAGTATCTTCTAACCAAAGGGAGAAAATATTCTTAAAATGAGAATATGAGTGTTGAAAGAAAAAATGCGCAAAGGAAAATGCGCCTTGCTCTGTTCAACCATTTCTTTCAGTGTTTTGTGCGACGTGATTTTCCATCAGTTTTTTGAATTCGTAGTAAGTGACAAGCTCGAAGAAATGCAACCATTTCTAAGGATAAATCGCGTGCGCACATCCATCTCCTTCTCTTTACAGAAAATGTTAGAGTCATCAAGGTCTGATGTAACATTGAGGTTGAATACCGGCGAGTCACCCCGACACATAACCTTTCTATATTATTTATTCGCTGACGTGTGACATCAAACTTTTCTCACTTTAACATTCTCTGCGAAGAGAAAGAGTTACGGATGTGCACATGCGATTTATTGATTTACAGAATTGGTTGCATTTCTTCAAGCTCGTCACTTATTATACCGATTTTAAGATGCAAATATTCTTGCAGTTTGTGGGAAATTCTTAAAATCAGAATATTGGCTTTTCGGTGAGAGACATACGGATGTGCAGTATAGTTACACGGCAACTATTGCTAGACAGTAAAGTTAGGGGGTACTTATAGATGCACAGTAAAGTTAAATGACTTATACAGGTGCGCAGTAGAGTTCCATTCTACTTACGGATGCGCAGTAATACTAGGGGTACATGTGTGTGCGTAGCAGAATTACACAACACTGACATCAGCGCAATAAAGCTCCATGGAGCTTACAGATGCACAGTATCGTTACACGTCACTTATTATGGATATGCAGTAAAATTAGAGGGTACTTATATATGTGCAGTTGAGTTCCATGGAACTTGTGAATACTCAATTGAATTACGTAGCAAATATGTCTGCGTAGCAGACCTTCGCAGCACCTGTGGCTGCGCAGTAGAGTTATATACCACGTACGTCTGCGCCTTGATGTAAGGTAGTACTTAGAGGTATAGATCATTAATTTGGGGACAGAATTGAAAAATTCAAAAATTGGACTCCAATATTGAAACTTATTGAATTAGTAGATTTCCGTGAAAGTCAGTACGAGGGCGGGTTTTCAGGGCACAGAACATGAATTCGAGGTCCAAATTGGAAAACTCAGAAAGTTGACTGAAATTTTAAAGATTTTATAAAATTGGTTAGTTTTCATGAAAGTCATAACAAGGGGCTTTGGAAGTCTTGGAATACAAATTAGGAGTCAAAATTGAGAAATTCTAAAACTTGAATTAAAATGTGGAAAATTAGACTAAATCTGTAAATTTCCATCAAAGACGGAAAGGGTGGGGGGGCTTTCGAGTCTCAAAATACGAATTTGGGTTCAAAATAAAAAAAGCGACTTAAATTTTGAAAATTGGTGATTTTTTATGAAAGTCAATACAAGGGGGATTTTCGAGACACACAACACAAAGTTGAGGTAAAAATCTAAATATTTTAAAAGGAAACCTAAATGTTGAAATATTCCAAAAGTGGACCTAAGTCTCACATCTTTTGATCTTCATGAGAGTTTCGACCGCCTCGATCATGACATGAGAAAGAGTTCTCGACCGTGTGTGGGAGATGGCTTGAGAGAGGCATGCGTAGGAGAATTCTCAACCGTGTGTGATCGAGAATTTCGACCGCCACTCCCACCCCGTCCTCACATCCTTTGTTCGTCATGAGAGACCAATAGAGCATGTTCGCTAATAATTGCGTGTAATGCTACTTACATGGCGAAGACTGCCGTCGACTTACACTTGATGACTCTTGGTCTATGCTTCCAATGTCGGCTGGACTTTGTCTGCTTTCCACGCCAAGATCACCTCCCTGTAGTGGCTGAATCTGGCTCGAAGGACCAATGTTTTTTCTGCGTGGAAGGACGGGGTGACGGTAGATCGTACAGTCAATAGTCGTTGAGTTGTTGAATTGACTGGCGCCCTGTACGGGAGACGAGTCGAAACCAAACACGACTGTTTGCCCCGGTAAAAACCCCTCGTATTGACTTTCACAAAAATGCATTAGAAATGAAAATTTAACTTCTTGGAAAAATGACCCAAGCTCCAATTGCTTTTCATTTGATTTGCTTAAAACCATTGTACACTACGATGCGTATTCTCAATTAAAATCGTTAAAAATAATGTTGAAAATAAACAAATTAAAATTATGAAGAAACCACACAAGTTGCAATAAAATGTATAACAATGACATTTTGTACACTCTCCGCACTTCTTTTTAATTATAAGAACAAGACAATAAAAATACAGATGTATCAATAATAATCCAGATTGTTAATTGTGATGTTTTATTAAAGTAACAAATTTTTCAAGATAGCTAAGAATCGAAAGTTGTGCAAAATAAGGAGCAAATAATGAAGCAATCATAAAAAATAAAATTTTGGCTTTACTCTACAATATCCAAATAAGCAGTGCCAGAAAGAGGTACAGAAATAAATATCATACACATTTCATATGCTAGTGTGGAAGATCATGTTGAAAAGTTCGAGTTTCGGACAAAATTGTGTGCGAAGCACGAGATACGCGATGAGAATGTGTTCGTTAAAGCCGGAAGAAAATTAACATAAGAGAATTCACAATCACCGAATTACGAATTCGACCTTCAATTTTAAAAGATCTTTGCACAAAAGGGGGGATGTACAAAGACCCAGCGCATAGCGCTTGTTAAATACATTATCGAGTGCGAAGCGCGAGATAAATGTACTATTGAGCGCGAAGCTCGTAATCCAACAGACGAGCGAAATAGTCACGCTCAAATTTGCGAACGAAGCGAGCCGCGCGTGACGAGAATGTGCTCGCGCAGCGGGCAGATTTTTCAAATTTCAAACTTGGTTATTTATGATAATAATATTCAAAATATGCGAATTAAAAAGATTCCAACGTTTCATTTTATATTGTCATTGTTAAATAAATTCTCAAAAATTATAAACAATCTAATTGTTTACAAAATGACTTTTTTAAACAAATGAAAGAAAAACCAAGAGATATCGCCGACACGAATCCAGTGGTATCTTCACTTTTCCGATGGGACTTATGGTTTTATTTATAATAAAAGTTGAATTTCCAAATCTATATGCTGCATGGCGTAGCGTGAAGGAGTGAACGTGGAGGGGATGAAAACGATGTTTAAACAAACTTATTTTCATTGTTGAATTTTTTTTTCAATTATTATACTTCATGCTACGTTATGTTGCAGTATGTAACATTTCATTTTATATTATCATTGTTAAATAAATTGTCAAAAATTATAAACAATATAATTGTTCAAAAAATGACTTCTTTAAACAAATGAAAAAAATATCTAGAGATATCGCCGACATGAATCCAGTGGTATCTCCACTTTACGACTAATGCTTTAGTTTAGAATAAAAGACGGATGTTAATTAACAATGTAATTGTTTAAAAAATGACTTTTTTAAAGAAATGAAAAAAACCTAGAGATATGGCTGAGACAAAGCCAGGGCTGTTTTTAGTTTTTCGCTAGGACTATTAGTTTATTTTTAATTTAATGTAGAAATTTCAGAAGTATATGCATAGCTAACTTCGGGGTCGTAATATTTTAGGCTATTTTTAAAATCTTCATTCGATTTTAAAGAGACTGAAAAAATTATTCCCAAAAAGAATCCAAGGAATTTTCAATTGATTTCAGAGGATTTTCAATATTTTAGAGTATTTTCAAATATTTCAAGCCATTTAAAAAAAGATTTAAGAACTCCTAGAGTATTTTAAAAGATGTCAAGACATTTTCAAAACGTTAAAAAAGTTTCAAGTGATGTTCAAAGAATTGAAGGACTTTTTTTATCTCAATAACTTAAAAGAACTTCAAAAGATTGGAAATATTTGAGGGTGTTTTTAAAAATTGTAAGGGATTTTGAAGAGCTTGGAAAAATTGGAGGAATTCGAGAATATTTTGGAGGATTTCAAATATCCTAGGTATTTTGAAAGATCCTAAGAATTTTTAAATTGATTCCAGTAATATAATGTCACTCATAGGATTTGAAGTATTTCATGGTAGTTTGAAAGATTCTAAGGAATTCTTAAGAGCTTGAAAATGCTTCAATTGATTTCAAAAGATTTCAAAGTATTTGAAAACATTTCGAGTATTACAAAAGGTTATAATGAATATTCTATTGAATTCAGAGGATTCGAAATATTTTAAAGTATTTAAAAAGATTGTTGTCACGTAGCGATTTTTGTGTACGTGTGAGACAAGTTTAGTTTGTGTGAACAATTTGGTCGTGGGAACGCTGTTCTCGTCACTGCTAGGTGGCAACGTCGCTTTGCTCATGTTTTGGGCCTTGTGTGTCTCTATTACCCTTCAGTTGTTTCGTTACCTACGGTCACGCAAGTACGTCATCCGCAACGTTTGTAAGGGTATCAAATAAATTACAGTTTAATGTCAGTTGTGTTGTTTTTACTTAAAGATCTATGGATAGTACCTCGTTCTAAAAAAACCCGCGAAATCGAATAACAATAAATCGGACAGTGACGGGAAATTCCGGTTCAAGTGTTTCCGGTGAGAAAAGGTCGGGCATAAAGCCTCACAGTGTCGTAAGGACAAGAACGCTGACAACGCTAAGAAAGTGGAAGAAGTTAGTTATCTTGTGACTACCGCGCCTTGTGAAGTTCAATCCGCGCTGAACGTCAAATCGTGTGTTTCTTCGCGTAAATGGTGTTTGGACAGTGGTTGTACGTCACATATGTGCCACGACGAAGCGTTGTTTCAGTATATGGAAGAACCAAAGCAACGCTCGTTGAATCTCGCTAGCAGTGCATCTGCGGAAGTTAAAGCGAGAGGCACAGTTCTACTACTGGTAACTAACGGCCGCAAAAAAAAGATTTTGAATCTAGAAAATGCGCTTTATTTTCCTGATCTGCGAACTGATTTGATGTCAGTTGCGAAAATCACAGACCAAGGATGTACCGTGACGTTTCATAAAACTGGAGCAGAAATTCGTGACGAGCATGGTGACGTTAAGGTTGTTGCCGATCGTGTGCACGATCTATACTATGTGCTTGAAATTGTGGAAAGTGCGGCAACAGTGGAAGAAATTTAATTCAATTTAATTTATTTTTTTAGAAATTGATCCTCCGAAAACGAAGCTCGGCACGTGGCATCAGCACATGGGTCATCTGAACGAGAGAGACCTAAAGAGAGTCGTGCAGGATGGCGGAATAGTGGGAGCAGAGGTAGACGGGAAAGTGAGTCTCCCTACTTGCGAAGTATGCTTGAAAGGGACATTCGCCGAAACGCCTTTACCAATGGAGTCAACGCGAAGTACTGAACCACTTGTCATCGTACATACGGATGTCTGCGGGCCCATGCGGGTGGAATCCATGGGCGGAGCAAGATATATTGCAACTTTTACTGACGACTTCTCGAGATGGTGCGAAGTTCGATTTCTAAAGAAGAAGAGCGATCTCCTGCCTGCGTTCAAGGAATACAAGGTTTTAGTAGAAAATCAGTGCGGTGAGAAAATAAAACATTTACAGTCAGATAATGGAAAGGAGTATTGCAATAAGGGGAGCAAAGCTTTTACTTTGGATATAACTCCGGGCAAAGGAAAGTTTGACCCACGTTCGCAGGAGTGTATCTTCGTGGGATACTATGAGCAGTCGAAGGCGTATCGGGTCTGGATTCCCTCAATCAGGAAGATTGATTCAACATGAGACTTGAAATTCGTCGATGAGCCTCGAGCACAGGGGAATTTTTAGGATTTTATCACGAAAGGTTCGCTGGAGAATCAAGAACATTCTACGGAAATTGACAAATCTTTGAATGATACAGGAAACGTGATTATTCCCTTAAAGTCTGTTGAACCTGTAGATCGTCGGAACGTGATTCATCGAGAGAATGGGCCGGAAGCTGCAGAATCATCGGACGAAGAGGATCGTGAAGAAGATGTTCGGCAAGCACCGATTGCAGTTCAGAACGTCACTGTGGAGAGAAGAGGTCCTGGAAGACCACGTACAGTCAGGACTGGAACCAGGGGAAGACCACGAAGAGAGTTTCAAATGGTGCTCGCAAATATTCAGGAAGACCAAGAATATGCTGAGTATGCTGGAATAGCTGAAATTCCAATCAAGGAAGCTCTGAATGGACCTGAATCTAACGAATCGATGGAGTCTATTCGTGCAGTTTCGTTCATTAGTGAAAAATGAAACATGGGATGTTGTGAATCGGCCCTCCGACAAAAATGTGATTGGCTGCAGAATCGTCTTACGGGATGAACAAGGAACGAACGGAAGTGTAGAGAAGATGAAGGCACGACTTGTAGCAAAAGGCTACACTCCGAAGCCTGGTGTCGACTTTCGAGAAACTTTCGCACCTGTTGCACGGTTAAGTTCGATTCGTGTCATGGTAGCTGTCACAGCAGAGTTAGGCCTGAATATTCATCAGATGGATGTGACCACTGCGTTTTTGAACGGAGAGCTGGAGGAGAAAATATACATGGAACTTCCAGACCTCCTCGAGGAAGTTCTTCAACAAATAGCTCTGGAAAAGGGAGGCGAGAGAATGACCAGCACCAAAGCAAGAAAAATGCTTAAGGATCTTCAACGAGATGGGGATTTGTTTAAAGTGTACCTGCTGTGGAATGCGTTGTATGGTCTTCGACAAGCGGGAAGACAATGGTATAAAAAGTTGGACTGCAAGCTGCGAAAACTTGGAATCACACCCTTGGCGGCTGATCCATGTGTTTACGTAGGAAGACGAGAAAAGGACATTTTGCTAATGGCCATCTACGTAGACGACATCGTTATTGCATCGCAGAACGAAGAGTGGATAGCAGCAATAAAAATCAGTAAAATGCAAGAGTTCGAGATGAAAGATCTTGGGAAGATTCAACATTGTCTTGGCTTTGAATTAACGCATGCTGCTGACGAGATTTTCATGACTCAAAGGAACCAAATTTTACAGATTCTGAAACGTTTCGGAATGGAGGATTTGAAACCAGTCGGGACACCAATGGATTCGGGGGCAAAGCTGTTCAAACCCGAGAACTCATCGAAAAAAGAGATGGAAATGTATCCTTTTCGTGAGTTGATTGGATCTCTCATGTATCTGGCTGTCGAGACATCGCATATGCGGTCAGTGCACTGAGTCAGTTCAGCACTTGATATGCGAAGGATCATTGGGTCGCTGGCAAGAGAGTACTTCGGTACTTGAAAGGTACACTGATCCATGGAATACGTTTCCAGAGAAGCAATAAGGATCAGGAAGGATTTGCTGATGCTGAATGCTAAGCACGTCTCGAAGATAGGCGCTCCTACACCGGATTCGCATTCATTCTGGGAAGAGGTCCTATCAGTTGGGAAGCGAAGAAGCAACGGACGGTTGCGCTTTCTCGTACAGAAGCGGAGTACATGGCTCTGACAGAAGCTACCAAAGAGGCAGTGTACCTCAAAAGATTCCTGGAGGAGCTGGGAGTACGGAAGGATTCATCAATCGTTATCTTCAATGATAATCAGGGGGCTCAGAAGCTGGCAAAAAATCCCGTATTCCACGCTCGAATGAAGCACATCGACATTCGACACCATTTCGTCCGGGAACCTTTGGAAAGTGATCAGGAACACCTTGAATACCTGTGCACTGGAGAAATGTTAGCGGACATGCTGACAAAAGAACCGCCTGGTCCGAAGCACCGAAAATATTTGGAGAAGCTGGGACTTGGACCTGCGAAGATGCTGAATTTCACAAACTCATCTTGAGGAGAAGTGTTGTAACGTAGTGATTTCTGTGTACGTGTGAAACAAGCTTAGTTTGTGTGAACAATTTGGTTGTGGTAACGTTGTTCTCGTCACTCCTAAGTGGCAACGTCGCTTCGCTCATGTTTTGGGCCTTGTGTGTCTCTAGGGCCCTTCAGTTGTTTCGTTACCTACGGTCACGCGAGTACGTCATCCGCAACGTTTGTAAGGGTATCACATAAATTACAGTTTAATGTCAGTTGTGTTGATTTTTATTTAAAGATCTATGGATAGTACCTCGTTCTAACAAAGATTCTAAATTTCACTCGATTTTTTTCCAATTTACCTGAACTCTTTTAATTTAAATCAATTCTATTCAGTTCAATGGATTTTTTCAAATTTCCAGTTTGTGTTTAATTCATCTTGAAGTGTTTTGAACCAATTTTAAATTCTTCAACATTTCCTCAAATTCTTTCAAATACCCGTGTATTTTTCTAAAATCATTTTAAACTTACTAAAATCAATGAAATTTTTTGCAGTTTCAAAATTTTATCCAATTTATTTCCATTGTTTTAATTTTAACTTAAGTATTTCAGGTCTTATGAATCGAATTCTTCGGAATGCTTCCAAATCCAAAAGGAAATTAGTCACATTATTGATACACATATTGAATTTTAGTCACTTTTTGAATTATAAATTATTCTTGCTGCGAAAAATGTCGAAGTAAAAATTATTGCTTCGCACTCACGAGATAATCTCTGAAAATCAGTTTTTCGACCACATCGGATTCATAATACAATACTTTCGAATACTTTTCAATCCGAAGTTCCTTGTGAAGCAATTTTTCAGCTTTTTCGATTCAAATAGGTCACTTTTTTCAAATCAAAAACACGAACCTATTAAACAAGAAAGATTTTTCAAGCAATAAAAAAAATGTCATAAAAAATGTTGATTTTTCAAGCCAAACACACGACCTTTCAACAAAACTGTTGAATGTTCAGTTAAAGATTTAAATTTTCCATTAAAACTAGGAATTTTTAAGTAGGAAGATTAATTTTCTATCAGAGAAGAAGAATTTGACTAAGATATCTACATACATTTTTAACCAAATATTTGAATTTTCAACTAAAAATATTAATTTTCTACATGCATCATCCTGTGGTGCCTTCAAATTATTTTATAGCGATATTTTTTTGCATGAATTGAATATAAATAACATAGAAAAATAAGTATTTGGTTATTCTGTTCCATAAAAAAATTAATAGGCGCGCGCCTTGGCGCTCGCGAAACCAGTGCTCCCAACGCGGGCACCTTGCACTACTGATCATGCGATGCATAAGGCGCTTCATTGGCTGCCATTCGCGCGCTTATTTGAAATGTTAAAAAGCACTATTTTTTTATTCACTACTAATGATTGAAAAAAAAAAATTTCAACATGTTCAAGTGGTACGTGGATGATTTTTAATATATTCTGAGCATTAGGTGTTAAAAATTAAAAGATTACATTAAATAACATGATATTCTTCCTTTTCGGAATTTTCATTTTATTTTTTAACACGATGTGTTTATCAGATTTCTTATCATGATTCTGAGAAACAGCTAAGTTCACAGAAGCGGAAGATTTTTTTTGTTTGGTTGAAATCTGAGACGAAGAGAATTTTAAAGAAGTTGAAACGAAGAAAGGATCATTACATTGAGCATCTTCCAAGGCTTTCAATTCGATTATCTAAAAACTTCATTAATTCTTTAATAGTTGGAAACTCCTCACTATCCTTCAATGAAGTTTTCCAGGCTTCACGAGTAGATGGATCTAATTTGTGGACTAATAAGTGTACAAACCAATCGTCCCAGGTATCAACTGGCCTGTCCATATTTTTAAAGGCACGAATTGACTCGTTCGTGATATCAGTCAACCTCAAGATCTCGTCAACAGATTTCTTAGAAGCAGCAGGGGTGGATAAGAGTTTACGCATGTGCGCAGACAGAAGAATGCGTTTATTATCATACCGCTTAACAAGGGTGGACCAAGCTTCAGAATAATTTGCACCGCTAATTGGTAAATTTTTTAAACGGTCAGCTGCCTTTCCGGAGAGTGAGGATTTTAAATAATACAACTTTTGTACATTTGATATTGACGTGTCATGAACCATAGATTAGAACATGTCTCTAAAAGTTTCCCACTCTAATTGGTCCCCAGAGAATTTTGGAAGGGGAAGGGTAGGTAAATGTTTGTATGATTTGTCTGATTTAGACGTAACTGTTCCTTGCGGCCTTTCAGTAGTGGATTCACCACCGATTACCTTTATGTCAATTAGAATTGCAGTTTTGATTGTGGTAAAATCCTCCTCCACTGAAGAGTACACGTCATCAACCACATACGACTCTTCTTTATTTGTAGGATCCTCAAGAATCTCGAAGTGTTTTTCGTAGAATTCCGGCCAATAGTCTTCCAGTTTTGAAAGTCGAGTTTCCAGATACGTGACAGACTTCATTTTTGATTCTCCAGCAGAGTGAGGTGTACAAAATTTAGACTTAATTTATTTTTTATTTCAATTCGTTTCTAGGTCCCTATCCGGCTCGAAGGACCAAAAATGTTCATAAAGACTCAAAAAAAAGCAATTCTTTTATGAACGAGAAAGTTTTTGATGTCAAGGTTTGACCACGAGGCGAATTTTTATTGGAAGAAGTGTAGAGTTTTGTTTTATATTAATTACACCACATGTTAAAAATAAAATAATAACATTCATTGCACATCACTCCGGACTCATTTTACATAAATTAAAATTCAACCAATTTTCAGATTGTTACAAGAAATTTAGATTCGCGGAGCGAGGCGAAAAACGGTGCTTCGCAGCCATGAAGCGGAAACGGAAGAAAAGTAAAAAAGGGTGGGGGCAGACACAGACCAGTTCCTCCCAAGAAGACCCATCCAAAAACTCCTCACCACCAAGCTACTCGATCCACCCGATAGGAGGAGGATCCGGAGAAGTACCAAGTTAGGCGAGAGTGGTCCGTGACGGCAAAGTTCAAGACGATTCTGAACACAATGCTTAGAATATATTAAAAGCCATCCACATACCACCTGAACATGTTAAAATATGATTATTTCTAATTACTAATAATCAATTTAAAAAATGGTATTTGTTAACATTTTAAATAAGCGCGCGAACGGCAGCCAATGAAACGCCAATGGCATCGCATGCGCAGTAGTGCAAAGTGCTGGCGTTGGGAGCACTGCGCAAGACTACTAGTTTATTTGAAGGAAGTCGATCTCCATAATTTGTGACTCATTTGATTTAAATTGTCAATTAATGAAGATAAAATTTCAACTGAAAATAATGAATACTTAAATTTTATAGTTGCAGAAATTATTGTTTAGACAAAAAAAAAATTTGTGACTTTTTTGATTTAAATTGTCAATTAATGAAGATGAAATTTCAACTGAAAATAATGAATACTTAAATTTTATAGTTGCAGAAATTAATGTTTAGACAAAAAAAAATGTTTTCAACTGAATATATGAATTCTCAAATAAAATGATGAATCTTCAACCAAGCAAAATGAATTTTTAACCATATAGTAGAATTTTTAACTAAAAAAGATCAATCTTTAACCACAAATGAAATAGGTAAATTTTAAGTTAAAATAATTAATTGTCAACTAAAAAATAATAATTTCCAAACAGTTATATTTTGAACTATATTAAGAGATGAATTTTAATATAAAATGATGAATCTCCAACCAAGAAAATAAATTTCCAACTAAAGAATATACATTTTTAATAAAAAATGAAATAGTTAAATTTTGAGTTGAAGAAATTAATTTTTAATTCAGAAAAAAAGGATATACAACAAAATAGTTAAATTTGCAACTGAAGAAGAGATGAATTTAAAAAAATGAATCTCCAACCAAGAAAATCAATGTTTAATCAGATAGTTGAATTTTCAAATAAAAAATAAATAAGTTTTCCACATAGTATTTGCATTTCAACTAAGAAATGTAATTTTTTTCTTGAAAATGAAAGAGATGACTCCACAATTAAAAGAATTATTGTTCAAGCAAATAAAAAACACATTTTTACCAAAGTAGTTACATTTTTAACCAAAGATATGAATTTTCAAATGAAGTTATGAATTTTCAACCAAATAGTCGAATTTTCCACCAAAAAAGATCAATTTCCAACCGAAAATGGAAAAATTAAATTTTAAGTTAAAAAAATTAATTGAATTAATATTAAAAAAAAAATTGATTAGCATTTCGAACTCGAAAGTTCATTGCCTCACTACCCGATTCGGGTAGTGTTTCTAGGTGGATAAATACTACCAGTGTGGGTCCACCACACCCACATATTATATATTAAATTAAATTAATTAAAACCTTGAACCAAGAAAATAAGTTTTAACTGAATAGTTACATTTTCAGCCAAATGATTGATTTTCAACCAAAAAGGGGAATATTTTCAACCGAGTAGTTGAATTTTGAAGTGAAAACGATACATTTCCAAACAAATAGTTAATTTCTAAATGAAGAAAATAATTCTTCAACTAAAAAGGTGTAGTTACATTTTTAGTTGTAAGAATTAATGTTGAACCAAAAAAGAAACAAATGTTTAACAAAATAGTTATTGTATCAAATGACAAATATAGATTTGCAATCAAAATTGGGATAGTTTAATTTTCATTTGATGAAAATTAATTTTCAACAAAAAAATTAATTTCCAACAAAATATTTAAATTTGCAACCAAATTAAGACATGAATTTTCAAAAAAGTGATGAATCTTCAACCAAGAAAATGAATTCTTGAACAAATCGTTGAATTTTCAATCAAAAAGATGGATGTTCAACGACGAATTTCCACCAAAATACATACATTTTCAACCAATTAATTTAATTCTTAACTAAAAAACCAATTTTCCACAAATTAATGCCAACGGCCATACCACGCTGAAAACACCAGTTCTCGTTAGATCACTGAAGTTAAGCAGTGTTGGGCGCGGTTAGTACTTGGATGGGTGACCGTTCGGGAATGATACTACTGCGTGCTGTTGGCGTGTCGTGGGTGTAGTGAGCCCACACTTGTAGTTAATTACTACAAGAAACTATCCACCTAGAAACACTTCCCGAATCGGGTAGTGTCACGCCTACCCCGAAAAGGAAATCGCTTAATGGTATATACATACAATTAGGTTTTCAAACAGAATTTAACAAAAGAGTTCAAGATCCAATAAGATTTGTTTAATTTTCAATCAAATAGTTAACTTTCCCATTGAAAAAGATGAATTTTTAACTGAAAAAGGAATGGTTTTTGCAGTTGAAAGAATGATTGCTTAACCAAAAAGAGAAGGTTTTTCAACAAAATAGTTAAATTATCAACTAGTAAAGATGAATTCTCAACGATAAATGTAATAGTCAGTTAATATTTCAACCAAAAAAGGTTGTTATCAAGGATACAAATTAGAAAAATAGAAAAATGTTGGCTATTTTGGTAAGTAAAAAACATATTTTATTTCGAATTTAAAGCAAGATAATCTGATCGTGCGAATTTTTTTCCTTATTCCGTAAACAATTAAATAAAAGTAGGCTGGTGACAAATATAAGATTAGAGTCTATTCACTATTCAGTAAAAAAGTTATTTGAGGTTCTCAAAATGTAATAAGATTAAAAATACATGTCTCTAAAGAGAGTCCTTTTTTCTGTCAAGTTATATTTTTTTATATAATGAATCATATGATCAAGATTATTCCTAAAATTCGAGAAAATCTTATCAAATACTGTCAAATCCCTTGAAATATGATAGAATCGTCCTTTAAAATTTGATAAAATCTTTCAAAATTTATTAAAAATTTTTTAAATCCCTTGAAAACTTTGCAACGTAAGAAATCTTTTCAATGTCTGAAATTGCGAGAAATCATATAATATGTTTGGATAACGATTGAAATAACTTCAAATAATTAGAATATTCTGTAATCATCGAAAACCTATCAAATTTGTTGAAATGTTTTACAAAACGTTTAAAAACTACTTTACACTATCAGGGGATAACAAATTTTGTTGTCAACTTACCTTTTCAGTTGAAAATGCAACTATTAAATTTTCCATTGAAAATTCATCTTTTGTGTTTGAAAATTCAATTAATTGGTTGAAAATTACACTTCTTTGATAAAACTTCATTTTGTTGGTTGTAGGTGAAACTAGTTTGTTGAAAATTCTTTTTTTTTTAATGAAAATCAATTTTTGTGAGTTGGAAATCAAATTGCTAGGCTGGAAGTTCAACGGAGTTGTCAAAACTTTATCTTATTGGTTGAAGATTATACTTTTTTATCGATATTAGTATTCTTTTACTTTAAAATGGATTTTTCCACTAAAAATTCAAGTGTTCTATTTCTGTCCTAAAATTGATCCTATTTTTGAGATGTGCTTGATCATGCTGATATTTGTTTATTTCATGAAAAAATGATACAAAAAATGATTCAAATAATGAATTATAAGTAAAAAAATACGTGTCTATCACAAGGCAGAGAAGAATTGAGTCTTTCGTAATCTTTAGTATATTGTACTTTGAGAATTCTCCAGTTTTTTGTTTACAAAATTAATAAATAATATCGAATGACACCTTTTTATGATCCACTATACATTGTCGATAAAAGGAAGTAATTTTTCGTCAAAATATTACCTTGAAATCGTAAACTCGATAATGATAATATAATTTCATTTGATAGCTTGCACACACTCCTGCACATTGAACCCAAAAGATAATAAAAGTCGGAAAGTTGTTCACCAAATGATAGACGAAAAAGGCAAGAATCAACATTTGTTCATTATTTGGATTGATGTAAAATTTTGAACAATAACAATTGAAAAATCGCTTCCACATATCAGTTGTGTATTCAATAACAACATTTTTGGATTAAACCAAATTCTAAAATCAATTGAGAACTGCGTCCTACAATTTATCGTCAACTATGTTATTTGATTTCGCCCCGCTGTGTCTGTCGTTGTGTGTGGATAATGAGGCTACGCGACAGCACTGACAAAAAAAGCCTTGATAAACATAATACATTTGCATTCAAATCTTTTGATTTAATTTTGATCCAACTACGGATTACAAAGAATATTATATCTTAGTTTATCTTTTTTCTATTGAATTAATGATACACATACTGTAGACTATCTTCATTGGAAGCAACTTCTTTAAACCAACGTGGAAAGATCGGGTAAAATCTTCCTACAGGATATTCCTTCATTTCAATTACGGTCATATCGTCAACTGCTCTGCTTATCATGTTTATTTTTATTCTCGAACGATCATGACGTGCCTTATATATTCCGAGAAGAATTCCAGTATACTCCAGTATTGCAAAAATGACACCATCGGATGTTGATAAAACAATATATTCTCGGGTTGGCACGGGCACATATATACCCCTTTCCTCTCGCAATTTGATTGGTAGACCGGCAGGAATAACATATCTTCGAAATTCGAATTGCCGGTTCGGATTTTCCTGGGGAATAAGCCGAATATATCCAAGTTTTGAAAGTGCATATCCAAGTATTTCTTGAGGATAAGGCCTGTCCGGAGAAGACCCAGACTGTCTGGCAGAAGAAGAGGAACTAGGATTACATTCGACATTGGGATTCCGTTCACACTGCAGTGAATCGTAATTTGCATAAGCTTTAAGAAAACTTCTTGAGAAGATTGCTGGACTTTTGCCTACTGGACAATCCATTCTTTCATCTGGAGTCATATTATCAACTGCGCCGCTTATCATATTTATTTTTATTCGCGAACTATGTCTATCTTTCCTGTAAATTCCACGAAGAGTCCCACTATCATCCAATATTGCAAAAATGTCATCATTGAATGTTGATAATACAATATATTCTTGGGTTGGAACGGGGACATATGTATTTCTTTCTACTCGAAATTTAATTGGCATACCGGCAGGAATGAAGTATCTTCGAAATTCAAATTGCTGGTTTGAATTTGTGTGAGGAATGAGCCGAACATATCCAAGTTCTTCTGTTGTACATCCAAATACTCGATCTGATGAAAGCCTGTCCAGAGGAGAAATATATCTGGCATGAAGTGGAGGCTCCTGAGGAGATGATCGGTCAGTTGAATGCTGTCTGACTGAAGAAGAACCAGGATTACGTTCGACATTAGGAATCCTGCTAGCAGGAGACCTGGACCTGCCACGAAAAAGTGCCTCCTCTGGAGAAATCCGGCCAGGCAAATGTTGTTGTCGAGCAGCAGAAGAAGAAGAAGGGCCAGGATTATGTTTACTATGAGGTTTCTCGTCGGGCTGAGAACTGCATTCTGCAAAAAGAACATAGATAAAACTAGGAATAAATTTTGTTGCAGGTAATTTCATATTTTTACTCGCTGGTGTAGGTAGAATATAAATATTACCTATGGTGGGGTAACCTGTCTGCTATTACCTGCTCTGATGGGTAAACAGAGAATAGTACCGTGAGATGAGAGTAACTGTCATTGCTTCTTGCAATAACCCCACATATTAGACTTTACAAGTGAAAAGGCGAGTGTTTACATTTGCAATATGTATAAGTTTTTTAATTATTTGCGCCCACGGGCAATTTAGCCAACAATCTGTTATGCAAAAATAGCTATTTGTGACAATAAATGTGACAGCTCCAAAAACTCGCTACAGCCTTTAAAGTAGAAGGTATTCTCTCTGGGTTAGAATTCTGATGATTGATTGCCCACGTGAAAAAATTCCACCAAATGTTTTCTACGAAAATTCCATGTGGAAATTCCAAACGGAAATTCTACAAACATTTCTACAAACTAATTTTGGACTAAGTTTGTCTTCCGGTGATGAACTGCGCTTGCGGAAATGACACTGCGGACATCACACTCTTGCACCAGGTATGGGAACAACATCTTCTTCAAGAAAATTATGCTATCCATGTCAAAACCTTGCATGTACGGTGGGTTCCCCAAAGAGACGAGATTGAACCAAAGCCCCAGGTGTAAACAACATATATCCAGGGAAGTCTGGGTTTTATAGTACATTAGGGTGCTTAGAGTGTGTTCCTCGAGGACACGAGTAACAGCCAATGCTCCAGATGTAAGAAACACATCTTCTTCGGGGATGTCTGGTTTTAACAGTATTTTAGGGTGCCTGGGGTGGGTTCCTCGAGGACACGAGATTGAAACAATGCCCCGGGTTTAAAAAATATATCTTTTCCGGGGAAATCTGGGTTTTACAGTATTTAGGGTTCCTGGAGTAAGTTCCTCGAAGACACGAGATTGAACCAAACCACCAGGTTTTTGATGTGTTTCTTACATCTGGTGCATTGGTTTACAAGGCCTTCCAGGTAAACATTGAGAATTACTCTCCAAACGTAGGTAAAAACAGAATAATACCCGAGATGTCCGGGTAAAGTTTACCCAAATAGGGTAATTTTTGTTGCAGGTAATCTTTACCCCAAAATCCGTGTAAAGATTACACTTAATTTTTCCTGTGAAATGAAAGATTCATTTTTTTCTGTTCAGCACATTTATTTCTAATATCTTTAGCTGAATTAAACGTTTCTTTGCAGAAAGCATCTTTCTGATGCTGCAATAAAAATTATGAGAAATAATTTTCAATTATAAAAACACCTCACCGTACATTTTCCCTGTTGAATAAACATATATTTTTTGTAGAATACGAGTGCGTAAACGCTTTGATAATCTCAATGACAAACTATTCTCTGCTATACGAAAACCTCCATCTTTCTCAATGATTTTACAGAAGAGTCAAAAAATGTTCTCAAAAATCAAATTTTTAATTTTGACGAAACAACTGTATACTTCTAGAGTACATCAATGCTGAATTGATGCCTTCAAAGTTAGACTCGGAAATTATATTATATTAACAAAAAATTCATAACAATTATTTGGAAAATTCATTCCGTTTTCAATACGCAATATATTTTGCAAATGAATTATTAATACCATGGGACCCTAGAAATAATTCGGCTCCCACTGCGTGAAATTAAAAAACTAAAATAGAAATAATTACACGAAAATTGTTTCACGGGGATTTGCTGCGATTTGTCACATGATTTGCACTAAATCTTAACAATTTATAGACAAAAAGAGTTTTTTATTGAACTCATGTGTGTGATTGCATTTTTTCATATTTGATAAACAGCTTTTATGAGCCATTATCGACATCAGTTATTTATGTTGTAATAAATAAAGTTTTACCTACCAAATCAACCAAATATTACTCAGCAATGACACCTAGTTATCATATATTTAGACAGCTAATAACAATTGATGCTTATTTAAACCAAAATCCAATCAACAAATTCTCTTTTGGGCTATTTTCCGACGCACTATTTTGGTTCTTTCCACGTAATCAAATGTTATTAACTGATTTATAGACCCTCAGGGACATTTCAATGACAGTTGACAGTTATGAGTTTTAAGAACAATTTTTTCATCAAATTTATAGTATGTCACCAAATAGTTGTAATATTAGTAATATTATTATCTCACTAAATAGTTGCGGTTTTTTCTGAACTCTTACACTTTTTGTCCACTTCTCAGTTAGTGAGGTAATAATTAATGCAAGTTAACAAACATGCTTATTTAAACAATTGATTATCGTTTATAACTATGTTCCTTATAGTAATGCTAGAAAGTTGCTTTTTTTAATCTCGAGTTTTGCTCTGACTTTTCATTTATGATCAAATAATAAGTGAACTTCAGCAAGAATCATTTTTTAAATAGTATTTTACTTTTTCATCTTAATTATTCTTGCTCTTGTCCAATGTGTGAAAAAATTAATTCAAACAAAAAAGCTATGTTACAGAAGAAACGAAAACAAAGAATGGAATAATTAGGACTAGGTGGGAGAACTAGGTGTACATATGACTTATGAAAGTTTTGTTTAAAATTACAACAATAAGTTCATTGCAAAACGTAAAAGAAAAATCAGTCACTTGACTTAGTCAGAGGTCCGGGGTTCGATCCCTGAGCCAGTACCACTTGAAATTTTTCTACGCACCTTCACCGAGGTTCTGGTGGTTCATGTCCCACCCTAAGCTGTAGGTCCCCCCATCATGCACTTGACTGCAACCCAGTCCGTGAATTATGGGGTGAAAACCAGGCTTTGGCCAATATTTCAGGGCACACGCTCTTATCAGGTCACTTGATTGCATTATAGTAATGCGTCCGTGACTAATAATAAATACCGGGACAACCCCGTGCATAATATTCAAACAAACAAAAAATCCAGCTCTAACCAAAAATGCCTTCGACATATTGGGCAATAACCATGTTAATCCTGAGAGAAAAATGAGCTTCCTTATTTTTTATGACATGTAACAATATACTAGCTGTTACACGCGGTCATTTGCCCCCTGCCACCAACACTTTTGCGACCTGTCTGAGAGCCTAAGGAATATGTGTGACAATAACTGTATTGCAATTTTTAAATCGATTTTTGAGGAAATTGATTATTTTTTCTTTCTTGTTTTATATTTTTTGAAATTTTCAAGAATTCGACCATTTGGTGGAAAAAGTTTTCGTAGATTTCTAATTTAGCTATTTGCTTGCAAATTCAACTAATTCACGAAAAAAGTAGGTATTTTCTTTGAAATTCCTCTGTCTTGATTAAAAAAAACAGTGAGCCGTCGCGGGACGCCTGACAGATGTGAAACATTAAGAAAAGATGGTGTATTGAATAAAGTGCAAATGGAAGTGAAAAAATATTAAGATTTGTATAGGATTGTTTATTTTTCACGAAAATATTTAGAAGTGAAATTTCTTAAAAATATAAACACTTCAACAGTTGTATTGAACATTATCAGATGCATCATCAGTTATTTCTGTGATAGTAGCAGATGTCTCTAATGGTATTAACGAAATTATCGGTGCGAGAGTGAGATACAGGCAGATTATTTTGATTTAGCGCGCGGAGAGAGGGGATCGCCGAATAGTGGAGAGCGCAGCGCACGGTGAGAGGGGACAGAATTCAACTCTTTGTTTATAAGTCCAACGGTTTGGTGAGAAATTACGAAATTGATTTGTTTAGGGAGGAACCGACTTTGCCGCTTTTCAAGTTCGTAGGTATATAATGGCCATGTATATATATGACGTCATACTTTTCGACGTCATGGACCGTAAAAAAAATAAGAGTGACAAAAATTAGTCTCAAGTGGTACTTAAATGAGACCACTGGCTGGAAGTCAGAATCGTTTTTTTGCACTGAAAATAACAGCATGAAGTAATTTTTTTCAAAAATAGGACGAGGAAAAAAATTATATTGTAAAAAAAGAAATCTCTAGTTTTTACAGCGTAAATATACAAATGACCATTATATGACTCTTTTCTGGAAAGGGGGACTTTAGGTTCGCTCCACAGGCCTGATAAATAGCTGTATTCATGCATGTATTATATGAAATATAATAAGAATTACAGTAGATATATTATATTATTATATTCACCAATAGAATGAACGATGACCGCCAAAGTGAAAACAAAAGTACAGATCAACCTCATTTTCGTAAAGTAGAGAACAAACTGATTGATGCCTCAGTGAATAATGTGGTTACTAACTGTATCTAAGGAATATTCCATTGCATCATCAGAGTACAAATATTTACATACGTATCCGTTATCTCACATATATATGAAGTAACGACGTTATCAGTTTCAAGATTTTTTCTTGCAGATAATAATATTATTTCACATTTTTCATTATGATCATTTTCGTTGAAACATTCTCATCTCAAATGGAAGGAATTGGTTTTATGTAAAAATTTAGTGTCGCCAAATTCATCAAGATTCGACGTTTTTCAACTCACTGATTGAGGAGTAATTGTTTTTACTTCGTTATCTGTCTGCCGTCGGCTTTCGCATATGTTCAATAACTTATTTATTTAACAATAAAGTTTTACAGAGCTTTTCTGGTCTTTGCCCTTGTATACCTATTTTTTATAGAACAAATAGCGGTATCTGAACAATTATATCGACATACACTCATAGTTTAAACAAAAGTTCTACAAAACAGATCTTTATTCCTACAATTTTATCTTCTCAGAGGCTTCATTATCGCGCAAATCAATATGATGAATTCATGTGATATCGTTCATCGTTTTCTTTTCATAATGAATCAAATATGAATTCCTTATAAACTAATTTGATTTCACATGCACTACATTTCAATTATGGAGAAAATATTCAAACAGTAAATAAATCTTTTAGAATGTAATTTCAAATCCCATTATTTAAGATTTTTTCTTTGAAAAAATAGCTCTGTACCGATTATTTAAAAAACCTTCGTAGATAGAACAGCTTTTCAGAATTATTCAAAATTTATTCACTGAATACAATCAACAAATATCAAAAGTGTTAATGAATATATTCCAAGCGGCACGCAGTATGAACACGTTTCGGTTTTGTCAACTTAGAATGTATGTAATGGGTAGAAGGTAAAATTGTTTGTAATTTTAATTATTCCCTAGAAATTTTTATAATTTTCAAATTAAACTTTCGGGCTGGTTTGAGTTTTCAATCCATACGGTTGCGAACTTGATACCCTACCCGACGTCAATATGGACTTCCCTCGAAAGTAACGTAGCCGTTGGATAAATACGGATTTAACGTTTATTCTTCGTTTTTCCGTTTTTTTAAATGACTATAATGAATCAAAAATAATTCGAAATAGCTGTGAATTCGATCTCGAGTGTTTCCCCTTTGTTTGTATTTATAATTATATGGTGCCCATATCACGAGCACTTTGCTTCCTGTTAGCAAATGTATTTGCTTCCTATTAGAGGAATCATTAGTTATTTTTTCCAAGAATAGACAAACCAAAGTCTTCATTTTGCTCAATTTGAAAATAGAAATTTGCAAAAAATACAAAAGTTCTGTCGCACCCTATTCCTCTCCCAGCTTTATGATTTCTTCACAAAAATTGTCAGAATTGCTCGATTTGAAAATTTATGATCAAAAAGTCTTTTCTATTCATGCGTCGAATGCTCAAGATAATCTTCAATGCATGCTGTAATCAGGTTTGTCATTATTTTAGCCTCTCAACCCCTTTTGACGCTGGGAAGCAGCCCCTATGAGGGAATGGAAAATACATCATGAACAAGGACGTGTATGAAATAGTTCTGAATTATTTTGTTTGTCCATAGATAAAATCAATAAGTGTACGTGTATAATAACTATGTTAATTCCACTTACTCAGCACCATTTGAAACCTTCAAAACCGAAGATCTACCCCTATCAGGAATAGAAAGTACTTCATGACCAAGAACCCAATTAGAGGTACTTTTTCAATTGTCCAGAGATAAAAGGGGTAATGACAAACCCGGTTACCGCATGCATTGAAGATTATTTTTAGATTCAATGCGTCAATTTATGTTCATTATTTCAAACACTACGTCGGGCGCAAAAAAGGAGCGGATTTTGGGGTTGCTCTCCCGCATATACAGGTGGTAGTTGGGTGTACAATCTAAACAATGAATAATACGAACAATAAAATAGCCTCGGAATGGACTGAAATTTTGATTGACAAAAAGCATGCACATGGTAAACGTAAAGGTCGAGTTTCAGGTGATGAATGGAGACTGGTTGTTTGGAAATCTAGAGGAGTGAATGATCTTAAGGTAAGAGGTCTACGAGAAACTATGCACGTAATGAAACTAGATATTTTATGTGTACCTGAGACGAAAAAAAAGGGTTCCAAAAGTAGAAACATAGAAAATGGGGTGTTGAGAGGCGGTTTTGAAATATGGTCAGGAGTAGATAATGAATCACATGGTAGTCAAGGGGTCGGTTTAATTATGAATGAGAAAGCAAAACCAGTTAATAAAGATCCGAGAGAAGTCAAAGATGCATTCTGGGACACTCTAAATGACACACTAAGTACTTGCGATCAAGGTGAAAGAATAATTTTGCTAGGAGATATGAACGGATGGGTCGGCGGCCAACGTCGGGATACAGATGTAGAAAGTGTACTAGGTAATTTTCTGATCCAACAAGAAAAAATTATGACGGTGAAAAATTAGTGAGCTTATGCTTAGAAAAGGGCCTATTCATTACAAATGCTTGTTTTCGACATAGAATGATCCACACGTACAGGAGTCCACACGTTATGAGGTGTTCTGAATGCAATACTGATCATTACCTTTTAGTATCCAAAATAAACTTAGGAAGGAGATGGAGAAGAAACAGAACTAAACAAAACAAAACGAACGCGAATAATGATTGAAAATTCACAGAAAAAGAAAGTGCGAAAAGAGTTTCAAAATAGATTAAAGGAATGCATAGATAGGGCAACTTGGGAGATGCTTAGAAACAATAAAGCTATACAGGGTAAGTGGACCTTTTTACAGGATATCATTGTTAAAACTGCGATTGAAGTGTGTGGTACGGTGGTTGTAGGAAGAAAATCTGGTGATACGTGGGTGAATGATGAGATTGAGGCAGTCCAAAAAGTGGAGAAAGAAGAAGATCAATCTAGAATATCCATACCTTACACCTATATGCCTATCTACCTTATACCCATATTCCCTTCAAAAGTGGTGGTAGAAGGGATGGTTCGTACTCACAAACTAAGCAACTCAGTGGACAAAGTTGTTCTTTCTCGTGAATGAATTTTCTCTGTAATCACCATTTAATTCAAGTTCACATTTATTGACCGCTGATTTCAGCTACAATAAAATGGTTCCCGGAAAGAAAAATTCAATTACACAATATAAGAGAGGGATGCTCATTCGTTCAACCGATACTCCAAGGGCGAGTACCGGAATACCCGATTCCTAACATCTAATTCACTAAATAATTACGAACCCCAGAAAGTTTGAAATCGCTCGCTCAGCTCAGCTGTATGGCCACTAGAGAGGAGAGGCAGGGGCGGCTTAACTGGTGGCCTGTAATCAAAATAAAATCTGCGGAGTAGATCCGTTGCTTGAGGTAGGCTGAGATCTCGATCCAGTGCTGTCGCGTCGAGGGCCCGATTAAACTTCAAGGATGTGAGGAGTCCCTCCCACAAATGGATTACTGGTGCAGACCAAGGTATAGCTCCTGGCTACTAAGTTCATTTCCAAAGCCAAGGGATTGGGATGCGCGGTCATCCCTGGCTCAGGAGGCATCCGAGGTTTCCAGGCAGGTTCCGGGAATATTAGGTATTTTCACTTCATAATCAGCTAACTTCACTTCGTTAACTGCTGGGGGGAAAACAATGGGTCAAATGCATGGGATTCACTCCATTTTTGCCCTATTTTGTTGATATCTTCGTAAAAACTCATTTTTTCTATATAAATGTATTTGAAAAATAGTTTTTATTTTTCAAGAACTATTCAATGACATCATAAAATAGTAATAATTATTATTCATCATGAAGATATTGCCAAAATAAAGTTGTGTCCCATGCATTTGATCTATTGTTTTCCCCTCAGCACTCAATGAAGTGAAGTTAGCTGATGGTTGAAGTGAAAATACCTAATTGGAGACAGCGAACGGAAAGGCGGGAATCAGATTCAAATGCAAATCTCGATTCTTAATTGGAAGTGGCGGCAGCGAGTAAATCCCAGTTCTCTGAAGGCCTCACAGAGTCCCAAAATCCCGCAATGTCCCTCGTTGAGAATATCAATGAGGCAAGGTCATAAATAACAAACAAAAATACCCTACGAATTAATCCTAAATTCTTAAAATTAACCAAAATATGCACTACTATTTTCTAACCGAGCAAGTCACGCCTACCCCGGAAGGGATGGCTTAATGGTATAGTCATAAATAATGATGCTAATTCATAATATTTGAATCATCTGTTTCAAACAGAAAATCTTTTTTCATCGACATAATTCAGAGTTGACGCATCAATAGAAAAGAATGTTTAATCATGAATCTTCGAATAAAGTATTCTGATAATTTGTGTAAAGAAATCATAAAGTTGGGAAAGGGATAGGGTGCGACACAACTTTCCCCTTCCCTTTTCCTGTTCGAAAAATTATCATTTCGTATAAAAAATTTTATTTGTCTGATTTGTCCTAAAATTCGATAAAATCTTGTCAAATCTGTAAAATCCCTCGAAATATGATAGAATCGCCCTTTAAAATATCATAAAGTGCTTTCAAATTTATTAAAAACTTTTGTAATCTGTTGAAAACTTTGCAGCATAAGAAACCTTCTCAATGTCTGAAACCGGGAGAAATCATATAAATTCGTTGGAAAACGCTTGAAATAACTTAAAATAATCAGGATCTTTTGTAATCATCGAAACCCTATCAAATTTGTTAAAATGTCTTACAAAACGTTCAAAGAATACTTCACACTATCAGAGGATAACAAATACTCTTGTAAATTAATCTTTTCAGTTGAAAAAGCAACTATTAGATTTTCCATCGAAAATGCATATTTTTTCTATGAAAATTCAATTACTTGGCTGAAAATTACACTACTTTCTTGAAACGTCATTTTGTTGGTTGAAGTTAAAACTATTTTGTTGAAAATTCTTTTTTTTTTTTGAAAATTAATTTTTGTGAGTTGCAAATTGAACTGCTAGATTGAAAGGACAACAGCATTGTCAGAACTTTATTTTATCGGTTGAAGATTGAACTCTTTTATGCGGAAATTAGTTTTCTTTTAGTTGAAAAATGATGTTTCCACCTAAAAATTGAGTGTTATATTTTTGTCTTAAAATTGATCATATTTTTGAGGCGTGCCTAACCATGATGCCATTTGTTCATTTCCTGAACAAATAATATGAAAAACGATTTAAATAATGAATTATAAGTAAAAAAAATGTCTATATCACAAGGCAGAGAAGAATTGAGTCTTTCCTAATCTTTCACCTTTTTATGATCTACTACACATTGTCGATAGAAGCAAGTAATTTTTCTTTAAAATATCACCTTGAAATGAAATACTCGATGATGATAATATAATTTTATTTGATATCATAATTTTTTCATAACAAATAATATGACTTCTGAACTATTTTTCGCTTGAACATACTCCCGCGCATTGAATCCAAAACATAATAGAAGCCGGAAAGTTGTTTACCAAATGATAGACCAAAAAGGAAAGAAACAACATTTGTTCATTATTTGCATTGATGTAAAATTTTGAACAATAACAATTGTAAAATCGCTTCCACATATCAGTTGTAAATTCCATGACAAAATTTTTCGATTAAAATAGATTTTAAAATCAATTGATTTAATCAATTTTGATTTAGTTTTGATCCAACTACGAATAACAAAGAATATTATATCTTAGTTTTTTTTCTATTGAATTAATGATACACAGACTGTAGACTATCTTCATTGGAAGGAACTTCTTTAAACCAACGTGGAAAGAGGTAACGTTTGCCTATAGGACATTCCTTCATTTCAATTATGGTCATATCGCCAACTACACCGCTTATCATGTTGATTTTTATTCTCGAACTATATCTATCTGCCTTATATACTCCAAGAAGAATTCCAGTATGCTCCAGTATTGCAAAAACGACACCATCGGATGTTGATAAAACAATATATTCTCGGGTTGGAACGGGCACAAATATATCCTTTTCTTCTCGCAATTTGATTGGTAAACCGGCAGGAATAACATATCTTCGAAATTCGAATTGCCGGTTTGGATTTTCCTGGGAAATGAGCCGAATATATCCAAGCTTTGCAAGTGCATATCCAAGTATTTCTTGAGGAAAAGGCCTGCCCGGAGAAGACCTAGACTGCCTGGCAGAAGAAGAAGAACTAGGATTACGTTCGACATTGGGATCCCGTTCATACTGAAGTGAATCGTAATTTGCATAAGCTTTAATAAAACTTTTCGAGAAGATTGCTGGACTTTTGCCTACTGGACAATCCTTTTTTTCATCTGAAGTCAAATTATCAACTGTGCCGCTTATCATATTTATTTTTATTCGCGAATGATTTTTATCTGTCCTATACATTCCACGAAGAGTCCCACTATCATCCAATATTGCAAAAATTTCACCAATGGATGTTGAAAATACAATATATTCCTGGGTTGGCACGGGCAAATATCTATTAAGTTCTAATCGAAATTTGATTGGCATACCGGCAGGAATAAAGTATCTTCGAAATTCATATTGCTGGTTTGGATTTGTGCAAGGAATGAGCCGAACATATCCAAGTTCTTCTGTTGTACATCCAAATACTCGATCTAAAGGAAGGCTGCGCAGAGGAGAAATTGATCTGGCATGAAGCGGAGGCTCCTGAGGAGATGTCCGGACGGATGAATGTTGTCTAGCAGAAGAAGAACCAGGACTACGTTCAAAATTGGGATTCCGTTCACACTGTAGTGAATCATAATTTACAGAAACTTTAATAAAACTTTTTGGGAAGATTGCTGGACTTTTGCCTACTACACAATCCCTTCTTTCATCTGGAGTCAAATTATCGACTGCGCCGCTTATGATATTTATCTTTATTCGCGAATGACTTCCATCTGTCCTGTAAATTCCACGAAGAATCCCACTATCATTCAATATTGCAAAAATGTCACCATTGGATGTTGATAATACAATATATTCTTGGGTTGGTACGGGCACATATCTATTCGGTTCTACTCGAAATCTAATTGGCATACCAGCAGGTATAACGTATCTTCGAAATTCAAATTGCTGGTTTCGATTTGTGCGAGGAATAAGCCGAACACATCCAAGTTCTTCTGTTGTGCATCCAAATATTCGATCTGAAGAAAGCCTGCTCAGAGGAGAAATGGATCTAGCATTAAGTGGAGGCTCCTGAGGATATGTCTGGTCAGTTGAATGTTGCCTGGCAGAAGAAGAACCAGGATAAAGTTCCCCAATAGGACTCCTGCTAGCAGGCGATCTGGACCTGCCACGAAAAGGAGCCTCCTCTGGAGAAATCCGGAAAGGCAAATGTTGTTGTCGAGCAGCAGAAGAAGAAGGGGTAGGATTACGTTTTCTATGAGGTTTCTCGTCTGGCTGAGAACTGCATTCTGCAAGAAGAAATGGAAGATTTATTTTTTTTTCGTTCAGCACATTTATGTTTAATATCTTTAGCTGAATTCAACGTTTCTTTGCGGAAAGCATCTTTCTGATGCTTCAGTAGAAATTATAACAAATACTTTAAATTATGAAAACAACCCCACAGTACATTTTTCCTGTTAAATAAAAATATATTTTTTCAAGAACACGAGTGGGTAAACTCTTTCATAACCTTCATAACAAACTATTTTCTACTATTCGAAAACCTCCATGAAATAAACAGTTCTTCAGATATCCAATTCTTTGGCAAATTTTTCCACTCAGTTTTTACTGTGAAATAAGACTTGAGGGGCTGATAGCAGAAGCGGACTAAAGAAAGAGTCGGAGCAGAAGCTATTTATGGTCTAATAAATTTAATTTTTCTACGAAATCAAAGAAAAATTACTCCGCAATGACAATCCGCAATGATTGGTACAAATTTGTTCAAAAAATTGTTTTTGAAAGTAATAACTGCCGATTGTCAACGAAATGTCCCTAAAGGTTTACAAATTAGTTAATAACATTTAATTACGTGGAAAGAGCCAAACTTGTGCGTCGAAAAAAAGTCCAACAGTGCATTTGTTGATTAGGTGTTTATAAAATATGAAAAAATTCAATAAATTTCATTAGTTCAATAAAAAAACTCTTTTCGTGTTTAAATTGTTGAGATTTAGTGCGAATGGTGTGACGAATCGCAGCCAATTGTCGTGAAACAATTTTCGTGCAATTAATTCTATTTTAGTTTTCCAATTCCACGCAGTAGGAACCGAATTATTTCTATGGTCCCATGGTATTCATAATTCATTTGCAAATTATTATGCGTATTAAAATTTGTAAGAATTTCCTCTATAATTATCACTAATTTTTTTAAATATAACATAATTTTCGAATCTAACTTTTCAGGCATCGATTGAGCATTGATGTACTTTAGGTCCAGTATACATTTGTTTCTTCAAAATTAAAAATTCGATTTTTGAAAACGTTTTTTGACTCTTTTGTAAAATCGTTGATATTGCGCTTCAGCTATTATGGAGATAAACCCATCAATTTTATTTATTATCGATCGCCCAGGCGCGAAGGGAACGAAAATATCAGCGTAGCCAAAAACTAATCAAGAGTTAAGTTGGAGTCGAACCAAATCTAAATATGAGTGCGGGCAAAAATGGGTTCGTCCACGCGCTACGGGTAAAACGAGTTACATCTTCAACTCGTTTTTGGTCACAGCGATAAGGCTAATTTATTCTTGCGCTGAGAAATGATCAACTCGCTTTTGCTCCGACTCTTTTTTTAGTGCGCTTTTGCTATCAGCCTCGCACTTGACAAAGAATCGTTTCAAATAAGCCAAATATATAGAATTGAATTGCACGTGTTTCAAAATTCTATAAAGAAGAGTTGAGCGTCAAAACTTTTAGGTTCAAAATTATTAAAGCTCACCGTGTTTTGATTTAAATTAACTCATTGTTCTACTTTGGGGATTTATTATGAATTCGCTAAATTTATTCTGCAATTCTTATAAACCTCATTGAACTCTTTTGAGTTAAAAAAAAATTAGACACATTATGAATAAACGTTAGTCACTTTTATTTACTTTTAGTCACATTTTGGGTTGAGAATTATTATGTCCAAGGAACTGTATTTGAAAAAAGAATCTCATTTGCGCAGTCATTTGTCCCCTGCCTCCAATACTTTTACGACCTGTCTGAAAGCCCAAAGAATATGTGTGCATAATTTGGTGCGGATTTTTCAAAAAGCATGGATTTGCATAAGCTTCATATGTTTTAGGCCACTTGATTTTATGTATCAGATAATAATACATAATATAATATTACTATCTGCTTGAAAATACATTATTATGTTAGAAAGTTATTTGTTTGTGGTAAGCCTAATAGTATATTAGGCACCAAGGGGGAAAAGAGGGACATTAATTATGAGTTTATCTTTCCAGTGCGAGTCGCAGGAACCAACTGTGAGTGCCGCTTTTCAAGTTCTTAAGTATGTAATGGCCGTGCATATCTATGACGTCATACTTTTCGACGTTATGGACTGTAAAAACAATAAACGTGAGAAAAATTAGTCTCAAGTGGTACGTAAATGAGACCGCTGGTGGGAACACATAGTCGTTTCTTTTTACACTGTAAATAACAGCTTGCAGTTATCCTCTTCAAAAATAGGTCGTGAAATAAAATAATACTGTTAAAAAATAAATCTCTAGTTTTTACAGTGCAAATATACAAATGCCTAGTATATGACCGTAAGCTGGAAAAGGGGGCTTGAGGTTCACTCCACAGGCCTGATCAATAGCTGTATTCATGGATGTATTGTATGTGTTGCCGATAGCAGAGACCAAGGCCAAGGATTATAGTGATTGGGATAGTCAGGGTCACTGACCTCGATTCATGGATGACAAGGGAGACTGTAGAGACTGATTTGGGTCGATGTTGACCGTTTTTCGGGATATAATTGTTTTGTTTGGTATTGTCATTTTTGAAGGCGAGGAGAAACGGGGCTGAGGTTCCAAAAGGTGAATCATATTATTGATTATTGGGGATCGGCGAGAGCTTTTTCGAGTTCAAGTGAATTTTCGTTCTTTTGTTGTTTCCGAGATTGTATAAAATTGTTTTGAATCTTGCTCAGTGAACTAATAATGTTAACGTCGATTGTCGACGTTTTTTGTGCTTTGAGCTGATTACAGCCTCACTCATTGGAATTGAGTGTGGTGTTGGATCGATCTCCAGCGAGTGCCGCGATGGAGGAGGTGAGACGAGACCGAAGGTCTCGAAGTGTGTCTCTGGAGGTGTGACGGAACCGGGGGTACCGAAGTGTACCTGTGCGACGGAGGGAGATGTGAAGAAGAGCGAAATTGAAGAGGACCCTGGATTTCCAAAAAACGTGGACAGTGAAGTGAGAGACCTAGGAAGAAAGTACTTGTGAAATGTATTCAAAATCATTGTACGTGTCCTAATGCTACACCACCTGTAAAATGTAAAATAATAACGGTGTTTTGAGATCTAAAGATGTGTGCCGAATTCAATCAGTTTCCCCTTCCCCACGCCCTTCTCGGTCGCCAGGCAGGGGATCAACCCGATTTGTAACAGTATGAAATATAATAAGAATTACAGATATATTGTATCATTATATTTACCAATAGAACTAATGATGACCGCCAAAGTGAAAAGAAAAGTACAGACCAACCTCATTTTCGCAAAGTAGAGAACAAACTAATTCATGCTTCAGTGAATTATCTGGTTATTAACTGAATCTAAGGAATACTCCATTGCATCGTCAGAGTTGAGATATATACATAAGTAGCCGTTATCTCACATATATGTGTAATAACGACCTTATCAGTGTCAACATGGTATCTCGCAAATAATGATATCATTTGACATTTTTCATTATGATCATTTTAATTAAGATATTCTCATCTCAAATGGAAGGTATTGGTTTTATGTAATAATTGAGTTTCATCAAATGAAAAGACAAATCAGAACAATTAAATTTTGTATTCGAAATGATAATTTTTCGAGCTGGAAAAGGGAAGGGATTTAGGGACACAGGGAATACTGGGAACAAACCAAGGGTTGACGTCAGGCGAAATCCTTCCTGGGGTATACCTATAGGATGGACAGAGCCAGGGAAATCCTGAGTTTACCCAAGAAAGACATAAGGACAGTGGTACGGACCCTGACAGGGCACAATCACTTGAACTATCATATGCACAAAATGGGGTGTAGCCCCACGACAGAGTGCACGAGGTGCGGCAGGGATGACGAAACATCCCTGCATGTATTATGCCAGTGCCCGGCATTAGCTAGGCTCAGGCAACAGACCCTCGGTGTCCATTTTATGGAAACAGAGGAAATCGAAACGCGATCGGTGGTCGGCATACTAGGCTTCGTCAAGAGGTCTGGGGTCAACTGCTGAGAGTGAAGAAGTAAGGGTGTGGCACAATAGGCTTTATAGCTTGAGCGCCAGGGGAGTTCTCTAATGGATTTCCCGCCCGTATTAAACCTAACCTAACCTATCCCTTTTCCAGGCTTATGATTTCTTTACAAAAATTGTCAGGATAACTGTATTTGAAAATTTATGGTCAAAAAGTCTTTTCTATTCATGCGTCAATTTTGAATTATGTCGAGGAAAATAGTTTTTCTGTTTGAAACAGATGACTCGAATATCATAAATGAGCATAACTTTCTTAATCTTGAATCAAGTGTACTACTATGCTAAGTCAATCGATTCGTCTCCAACCAAGGAATCTTTTATATTGTTGAATCAACTTTGAATTATGTTAATGAAAAAAGTTTTACTATAAAAAACCGATCAACGACTAGCCAAAGGAAGTAAAGAGAAAATCAGAATAGAAGAAGAAAACAGAATACAAAACTACTTTGAAGGAATCATGAAACTATTAAATAAACAGGTGAAGGAAAGTAAAAGTACAGTGTTTTTCAGCATGAGAAACATCAAAGGTGACATGCTATATGATATAGACGGGATAGTAGACGCTTTAAAAGAGTCTTCTAAAGCATTACCAGCAAGTGAAAATATAGGGCAACAGAACTGCGATGTAGAACATAATGCATTAGAAAACCCAATTGAAGAAGTCGGTGTCACTGAGGTCAGAGATATAATTAAGAACGTGAAAAACGGTGAGGCTTCTGGTGTAAACAGTATTAGCGCTGAAATGCCTAAATACCGTGACGAGTACATAACTCACAGGTTTTTGCGAAATGATAAATTTATGTACCGAGATGGGGAAAGTCCCAGACGATTGGAGAAAACTAATTATCGTACCAATATACAAAAGAAAGGATGAACAATGCAACTGCAGTAATTACAGAGGTATCAAATTACCAAATAAAGCAAATGAAATCTACTCAAAAATACTCATCCGTAAGGTAATAAAAATTACAGAAGAAAAGATATGAGAATTCCAAAGTAGATTTATGTCAGGATGATCATGTACAGATCAGATATTTAGCCTAAGACAGATCACAGAAAAAAGCTTAGGAGTAGGAAAGAAAGTTTTCTGTGTGACTGGTTCGATATTATGCTAGGCGTGGAACAAGAATGCGTTATGTCCTTATAGCTATTTATCATATTTATGGATAAATGTCTATGCATGGTCCTCTTTGACGAAGGAGGTGTAGATCCCGAAACAGTGAAGGTACGTGGGTTAGCTTCCGCAGATGACAAGATTTTTATGGCAGAATCAGTCGAGGACTTGCAAAGAATGTTGAATAAACTGAATGCAAGCATGAAGAACATGAGCCTCAAAATTATCGTGAATGAAACGAAAATCATGGTGTTTGAAGGAAAAACTGAGAAAACAATATGCAGCAATGTCTTAAATGATAAGAGTTTAGAACAAGTTGACACGTACGTATATCTGGGTAGTCTATTCACTAACGACGGAAAAATAAATGGGGAGTTAGATAGGCGCATAAATAAGGATAACCAGTTTATCGGTAGAGCAGGGTCCATTCTCACAAATAAAAACATATCAAAAGAAGCTAAAATGGCTATATATAATACTATATTCGTACCCTCTGTACTATACGGCAGCGAGTCATGGACCTGTCAAGAAAGAACAGGAGTAAAATTAGTGCGCTTAGCGTGAAACCTTGCGCAAAATATGCGGAAAACACTTATGGGCAAAGTCCGAAACGAGATAATCCTCCAAGAATGTGGTACAGGAGAGACACTAGTTGACATATGGGAAAGAAATCAGCTGAGGTGGTTCGGACATCTTGAAAGAATGAAAGATGAACGACTGACCAAGCAAGTGTATAAAGGTAAAGTAAATGGCAGAATGCCCAGAGGTAGACCGCCGAAAGAATGGTTAGAATCTGTGAATGAGACATTAATCCGAAGAGACATAAGAAGCCATAGAAACACAAGAGCTGGCATGAAAAAATGCATGGACGTGAAGGAAGCTAGAGTAGTAGGTTAGGATAGAAAAAATATGGCGACAAATAGTTTATGAACAGAGTGACAGTAGAGTGAAGGACGCCTGAATCAGAGACCTTGGATACTAACGGGTCTAAGTGGGAAACCATACATAATAATTTTGTGAGGCTCCCCACTTGGGGTGATCGCTAGAGAGATTGATCAGCAATCTGGGAGGGAGCAGTGTTGCGGAATGAACGTTTCATTTAAATAAATATCACGAGAATTCCAGATCAATCTGAAACATCTATACCTAACACCTATATACCTATCTACCTTATACCCATATACCGAACTACTTTATACCTATCTACCTTATACCCATATACCAACCTACTTTATACCTATATACCTATTCACTATCTTCCAACTGAACAAGTCACGTCTACCCCAAAAGGAAAATGACCTAATGATATTATAAAATAATAAAGATCAAATTTAAACTAAAAATAATAAAAACCTGAATTTTGCAGTTAAAGAAATTATTCTTTAAACAATAAAAAACGAATTTTCAACTAAAAAGATGAATTCTCAAATAAAATGCTGAATCTTCAACGAAACAAAATGAATTATTAAGCATGTAGTTGAATTTTCAACGAAAAAAGATCAATGTTTAACCAAAAGTTAATTAGGAAAATTTGGAGTTGAAATAAATAATAATCAACTGAAAAAAAAAGTAATTTCCAAACAAATAGTTACACTTTGAAGTATATTAAGATATAAATTTTAATATAAAATGATGAATCTTCAACCAAGAAAAAAAATTTTCAACTCAAAATTATAAATTTTTAATAAAAAATAGAATAGTTAAATTTTTAGTTCAAAAAAGATTTTTGCAACAAAAAAAAAGATGAATAAATTTGTCAAATTTCCAAACAAACAATGACTTTTTGATTAATAGATTTAATATTCAACCAGCCTTCAACCAAGAAACTAAATGAGTAACCAAATAGTTGAATTTTCACGGAAAAAAAGATAAATTTTCAATAAAAAATGGAATAGTCAAATTTTCAATAAAAGACTTAATTTTCAACTAAAAGAATTTATTTTTCACATAGTAGTTAAATTTTCAACAAAGGAAATAAATTTCAAAAGAAGGGTTCAACTTTCAAACAAGTAATGTGATTTTCAACTAAAAAATATAAATTTGCAACCAAAATTCGAATAGTTGAATCTTCAGTTTAAAATAATTGATTTTCAAATAAAAAATAAATTTTCCACAAAGTAGTTAAATTTCTAACCAAAAAATGACTCTCTAATTAATTAAATAAAAAATTTAATTAATTCAATAAATTAGAAGAAAACTATACCCTAAAAGAAGAAATCTCTAGTTTTCACAGTGTCAATATGAAAATGGCTATTATATGACTATAAGCTGGTAAGGGAGACTTTAGGTTCGCTCCACAGGCCTGATAAATTGTCGTATTCATGCCACGTGAAGAACAAACTGATTAATGCTTCAGTGAATTATTTGGTTCTTAAATGTATCTAAGGAATATTTCATTGCATCATCAGAGTAAAAATATATACATAAGTAGCCGTTATCTCACACATATGTTAAATAACGACATTACCAGTGTTACGACTGTCTCTTGCAAATAATGATATCACTTGACATTTTTTATTATCATTATTTTGATCAGGAGATTCTCATCATATTTTAAACAAAGGTTCTAGAAAACAGATATCTCCATTCCTCAAATTTTATCTCTTCCAAGGCTTCATAATTACACAAATTCATATGAGGAATTCATGTGATATCGTTTATCGATTTTTTTTATATTGAAGCAGCCTTGTATTTTATAGGAGTTCATATGTTCCCATCTGCTAATTCGCGGCCTACCTCTAGGCATTGAACCAAAAATTCTTTTCTTTCGAAAGTATTTCTTCAAATCTCTTAAAAACACTGTAGACATAGATTGTAAATTCGGTCGGAATATTATCAGGACACTGAAATCTTAAAATGATGTGACAGTGAGGTTGAATACCGTTGTACCACACCGAGACATAACCTCTCTACATTATTTAGTCGTTGGCGTGTGACTGGCGTTCTCTGAGAAGGGAAAGAGATAGAGATAGAGATGTGCACATGCGATTTATCCTCAGAATTGGTTGCATTTCTTCGAGCTGGCCACTTATTATACAATTACTGCTACAGATTTCGGATTAAAGCGTAGAATATTTACAACTTCCTATAGGACTCACATAACATTTTTTAGAAGACATTGAATTTTGAACAAAGGACATGAATTTTTAAGAAATAATTCAACTTATACAAAAAAATATTAATTTTCAACCAAAACGTTGGATTGGTTGAAATTTTCAAACAAAAATGATACATTTTTGAACAAAAATGGAATGTTTAAATTTTCTGCACAAAAGATTCAATTTAAAAAAAAACACGAATTTCCAACAAAATAATTAAATTTTCAAATAAGAAAATAATCTTTCGACTAAAATTATGAATATTCAACCAATGAGAAACATTTTCAGCTAAAATGACGAATCCTCAACCGAAAAACTGATTTTTTAATAAACTACTTTAACTTTCAACCAAATATTTAAATTATCAATTAATGAAGGTAAAATTGCAACTGAAAATAATGAATACTTAAATTTTATAGTTGAAGAAATTAATATTTAAACAAAACAAAAAGCCGATTATGAGAATTATAAGATGGACTTTGTAGCCTTGGTACAGCCTACTCAGCTCGAAAAGAAGTGCTTGATATTTCGCCCCTTTTTCTCCCTCTTTCGCCGTGATATTACCATCGGCTGGTGCCGAGAATTCAATCACGTAAATGATCTTTTTTTTCAGATCTTGGAGGACAATATCAGGCTTCGTAGCACTGATACGTTGAGTGGTGGAGAATGAGAAATTCCAGTAGATCTTACACTGATCATTCTCCACAACTGACTCGAGCTCCCCCTGGGCGTATGGCAAGACGGGCAATAGATCAACACCATAGAAATGCCTAAGATGGTAATATATCACTTTTAGAGCTGCATTGTGTCTCTCTATGTACGCGCAGCGTGCATATTTAGAGCATCCACTGAGTACATGTCCAAGTGTTTCGGGCTCTTGCTTGCACGCTCGGCAGTTGGTATCGCGTACAGGTACATTCATAATGCGCTCGCGGTAAACTAAGGTGTCCATAACGCCGTCTTGACAGGCAAAAAGAAATCCCTCGGTCTCCGATCTCAATCCAGCAGACTTGAGAAACATGTTGGACAGACCCATCGAGAGCTCTTCTCTACGTAGGATGCCGTAGAACTTACCATGGAGGGGTTTGTCAGCATGTTCTCTTAGCAGGAGCGTATGTTCTGCTTCCTGTATACGACTTTTGAGCACCAGAGGTGTTAGTGATGCTAGCCCTTGTGTAGTGTCGCTGGAATTAAATGGGAGGTCAAGCTCCTCTGCGGCCCTATCTGCGGCATAGTATAAAAACACCGCAGCGTTGGCGACTTCATGTTGATGTACAAGTCGCATAAGGGAATCCGTACTTTTTAGAACTGAGCAGGCTGTAGCCAGAACCGTTCTTCAATGAAGACACTCTAAGCTTAGCAAGCCTCTACCTCCTTTATCGCGATGGAGATATATCCGAGGTTAAGAAGATCTAGGATGAAGACTTCGATGTATTGTCATCATCTTGCGTGTGCTTTGATCAAGTTGCTTCAACTCATCGACGTTCCATTTTACTGCACCAAACGTGTAGAGCAGTATAGAAACGGCCAGCATATTGGTCGCCTGGATCTTATTCTTTCCAGATAATTCGGAAGCCCAAATTTTTCTGAGAATTTGGCGATACCTTTTTCCAAGGGCCGTTTTTAAGTTATGCACATTTTGGGTTTCCGCTTGCGGTATTCCAAGATATGTATATGTTTCTCCAATACCAAGATGTTGAATGGTATTTCCGCCTATGAGTTGAACATCCTGATCGTCACGGGATGATGTAGTTTCTAGTCTTCCTTGGTGTAGGTGGACGCAGGCACACTTGTCCAGTCCGAAGCTCATGCCAATCGCTTTAGAATACCTATTTACCGCAACTACAAGGATGTTAAGGTCCTCTTTTGAGGAAGCAAAGAGATTAAGGTTCGGCGCGCCACATAGGTATGCAGAGCTTTTGCCTCGGAGCACGATAGATAGAGGCAAGAGGGAGATGCAGAAAAGTATCGGACTTAGAGAGTCTCCTTGAAAGACCCCCCTCTTATATGTGACAAAGCTTGTAGTCACTTGTCTTTTGTCAGATGTTATGACAAATCTTGTGCTCCACAAGAGCATAAGCTCATTTATGCATCTCACTATTTTTGGATGCACCTCCATGCACTCAAGGAGCTTAATAAGTAGCTCATGGTTCGTGTTATCGAATGCCTTACGGTAATCAATCCAAGCCATGGACAGATTGCGTCGATACCTGATCGAGTCCTGAGTAATACACCTGTCTATTAACAGGTTCTCCCTGCAACCTGCCAGCCCTCTCTTGCATCCACGTTGTTCGACTATTACACTCCATACCGGCTCGATAGATGTTAATATCCTCTCTTTGAGGATGCCAGTGAATAGCTTGTAGTTGGTGTTTAAACAAGCTATGGGTCTGTAGTTCTTTGAACTTGACAAATCTCTGGTCTTAGGGATCAATACCGTGAGCACCATATATAGGTTTATAGGCGTAGGGATGTGGCGACCCCATCGCCCAAGAGCGCCGGCTCTTGCAGTCAGCCACGTTGCTGTGGGCTAACTCCTTAATGCAACGAATTATGCGGTTACGACACAAGTATCGCGCAGTGCCACCCACAATAGGCCTCTCTCGTATGGAGGCCATGGTTCAGTTGGGAGTGGCAATAGGAACGAACCGAGGCAACGACCAGGCAACGACCCCGGATAAACGCGTGAGCACCATATAATTATTAATTTAATTATTATTATCATATTATATTATAAATTATATATTATATTATTTATATATATATATATTATTATATTATATATATTATTAATTAATTTAAAAATGATCATAAATACAAACAAAGTGCAAACACTTGAGATCGAATTCACACCTAGTTTCTGTCAGGTAATATTTTTTAAAATAGTGAATCGTCTGATCACATAAGTCATATAAAATCTTTGAAAAACGCTTGGAATAACTGAAAATGATTTGAATATTCTGTAATCATCGACATCCTATCAACTTTGTTAAAAATTCATTTTGTTGGTTGAAGTTAAAACTACTTTGTTGAAAATTCATTTTTTTTTGGTGAAAATTAATTTTTGTGAGTTGAAAATTGAACAGCTCGGTTAAAAGTTCAACAACGTTGTCAACACTTTATCTTATTGGTTAAAGATTGAACTCTTTTATGGAAATTAGTATTTTTTTAGTAGAAAATTGAGTTTTTCAATAAAAATTGAAGCGTTTTATTTCTGTCGTAAAATTGATCATATTTTTGAGATGTTCTTGATCATGATGCTATTTGTTCATTGCATAAACAAATGATTTAAATAACGGATTGTAAATAAAATTTTTTTGTATTTATCTCAAGGCAGAGAAGAATCGAGTCTTTCGCAATACTTAGTACATTATATTTTCAGAATTTTTGAATTTTTTGTTTATGAAATTAATAAATAATATCGAATGACACCTTTTTCTGATCCACTACACATTGTCGGTAGAAGCAACTAATTTTTTGTCGAAATATTACCTTGAAATCGAATACTCGATAATGATAATATAATTTTATTTGATATTATAATTTTTTTATAACAAATAATATTACTTATGAATCATTTGTCGCTTGCACATACTCCTGCGCATTGAATCCAAAAGATAATAAAATTTGGAAAGTTGTTCACCAAATGATAGACGACAAAAGAAAGAATCAACATTTGTTCACTATTTGTATTGATGTAAAATTTTGAATAATAAAAATTGAAAAATCGCTTCCACATATCAGTTGTAAATTTGAATGGCCTCGTGGGGACTAGCAAAAGATAAAACAAAAGAAGCACTGATAACCATAATACATTTCCAATTAAATCTTTTCACTTAAATTTGACCGACTACGGATTACAAAGAATCTTATCTCTTAGTTTATTTTTTATCTATTGAATTAATGATACAAATACTGTAAACTATCTTCATTGGAAGCAACTTCTTTAAACACTCGTGGAAAGAGGTGGCGTTTGCCTACAGGACATTCCTTGATTTCAGTTACGGTCATATAGTCAACTGTACCGCTTATCATGTTTATCTTCATTCTCGAACTATATTTATCTGCCTTATATATTGCAAGAAGAATTCCAGTATACTCTAGTATTGCAAAAACGACACCTCTGGATGTTGATAAAACAATATATTCTCGGGTTGGCACGGGCACAAATTTACCTCTTCCTGCTGACAATTTAATTGGTAAACCGGCAGGAATGATATATCTTCGGAATTCGAATTGCCGGTTCGAATTTTCCTGGGAAATAAGCCGAACATATCCCAGTTTTGCAAGTGCATAGCCAAGTATTTCTTGAGGATAAGGCCTACCCGCAGAAGACTCAGACTGTCTGGCAGAAGAATAAGAACTGGGATTGCGTTCGACATTGGGATTCGGTTCACACTGTAGTGAATCGTAATTTGCTGATGCTTCAATAAAACTTCCTGAGGAGATTGCTGGACTTTTGCCTACAGGACAATCCCTTTTTTCATCTGGAGTCAAATTGTGAACTGCGCCACTTATCATGTTTATTTTTATTCGCGAATGATTTCGATCTGCTCTGTACATTCCACGAAGAATCCCACTATCATCCAATATTGCAAAAATGCCATCATTGGATGTTGATAATACAATATATTCTTGGGTTGGCACCGGCACATATCTATTTAGTTCTACGCGAAATTTAATTGGCGAACCGGCCGGAATAACGTATCTTCGAAATTCAAATTGCTGGTTTGGATTTGTGCGAGGAATGAGCCGAACATATCCAAGTCCTTCTGTTGTACATCCAAATACTAGGTCTGAAGGAAGCCTGCTCAGACGAGAAATGGATCTGGCATGAAGTGGAGGTTCCTGAGGAGATGTATTGTCAGTTGAATGTTGTCTGGCAGAAGAAGAACCAGGATTACGTTCGACGTTGAGATTCCGTTCACACTGTAGTGAATCGTAATTTGCAGAAGCTTTAGTAAAACTTCCTGAGAAAATTGCTGGACTTTTGCCTACTGGACAATCCCTTTTTTCATCTGGAGTCAAATTATCAACTACGCCACTCATCATATTTATTTTTATTCGAGACTTATCTGTCCTATAAATTCCACGGAGAATCCCACTATCATCCAATATTGCAAAGATGTCATCATTGGATGTTGATAATACAATATATACTCGGGATGGCACGGGCACATATCTTTTTGGTGGTACTAGAAATCTAATTGGCATACCGGCAGGAATAACGTATTTTCGAAATTCGAATTGCTGGTTTCGATTTGTGCGAGGAATGAGCCGAACATATCCAAGTTCTTCTGTTGTACATCCAAACACTCGATCTGAAGGAAGCCTGCCCAGAGGACAAATAGATCTGGCATGAAGTGGAGGCTCCTGAGCATATGTCCGGTCAGGTGAATGTTGTCTAGCAGAAGAAGAACCAGGATTACGTTCGCCATTAGGACTCCTGTTAGCAGGAGACCTAGACCTGCCACGAAAAGGAGCTTCCTCTGGAGAAATCCGGTCAGGCAAATATTGTTGACGAGCAGCAGAAAAAGAAGAAGGGCCAGGATTATATTCTCTTTTAGGTTTCTCGTCAGGCTGAGAACTGCATTCTGCAAGAAGAAATGAAAGAATCATTTTTTTTTTTCAGCACATTTATCTCTAATATATTCAGCTGAATTCGACGTTTCTTTTCGGAAAGCATCTTTCTAATGCTTCAATAAAAATACCTCATCTGAGAATACCGTGTAAACCTGTAGGAGTGTCTCAGGAGTTTCCATGCGCCGCATGTATTATATGAAATATAATCAGAATTACAGATATATTATATTATTATATTTACCAATAGAATTAACGATGACGGCCAAAGTGGAAACAAAAGTACAGGCCAACCTCATTTTCGCGAAGAGGAGAACAAACTGATTGATGCTTCAGTGAATAATTTGTTTATTAACTGTATCTAAGGAATATTTAATGGCATCATCAGAGTACAAATATATACATAAGGATAAGAAGATAAGAAGCCGTTTTCTCACATATATGTGAAATAGCGATTTTATCAGTGTCAAGATTGTCTCTCGCAAATAATGAAATCACTTGTCATTTTTTATTATGATCATTTCAATTGAGACATTCTCATCTGAAATGGAAGGTATTTATTCTATGTGAAAATTGAGCTTCGCCAAATTCATCAAGATTCGACGTTTTCGACTCACCGATTGAGTAGTAATGGTTTTTACTTCGGTTTTTGTCTGTCGTCGTTGTCTGTCAACACGACAACTTTCGGAGAAATTATCTGATTATATTTCTGATTGAATTTTCATTTGTATTGCCCCCTTCCTATTTGCCCTCTGCCCCCAATACTTTTACGACCTGCTTGAAAGCCCAAAGGATATGTGTGCATAATTTGGTGCCGATGGGGCGAAAACTATGGATTTGCATAAGCATCATACATTTAGGCCACTTGCTTTTATGTATTATGTAATGATATATATCATAATAATACATATATACACATACAATAATCCTCTTCTATATTAAAATCATTGTAAATAACTTTATTGCAATTTATAAATCCATTTTTAAGGAAATTGATCATTATTTCTTCCTTGTTCTACATTTTTTGAAATTTTTAAGAATTCGACTTTTTGGTAGAAAATGTTTTCGTGGGTTTAAAATTTAACTATTTGGTTGCAAATGCAACCATTTCAAGAAAAAAATTAGCTATTTTGTTGCAAATTCCTCTGTCTCTATTAAAAATTCAACTCTTTGTTCATAAGTCCAACTGTCTGGTGAAAAATTACAAAATTAATTTTTTCAGGTTTTACTATCTGCTTGAAAAAGCATTATTATGGTGAAAAGTAATTTCTTTGTGGTAAGCCTAATAGCATATTATGCACCAAGGGCAAAAGGAGGGACATTATTGATGAGTGTATCTTTCCAGTGCGAGTGGGAGGAACCGATTTTAAGTGCCACTTTTCAAGTTCGTAGGTATGTAATGGCCATGTACATCTATGATGACATACTTTTTGACGTCATGGACTGTAAAAACAATAAGAGTGAAAAAAACAGCATGAAGTTATCCTTTTCAAAAATAGAACGTGAAAAAAAATAATAACATAAAAGAAGAAATCTCTAGTTTTTACAGTGTGAATATAAAAATTGCTACTGTATGACTATAAGCTGGAAAGGGGGATTTTAGGTTCACTCCACAGGTCTGATAAATAGCGCTATTCATGCATGTATTATATGAAATATAATGAGAATTACAGATATATTATATTTTTATATTTGCCAATAGAATTAACGGTGACCGCCAAAGTTAGAGCAAAAGTACATGCCAACCTCATTTTCGCAAAGTAGAGAACACACTGATTTATACTTCAGTGAATAATTTGGTTATTTACTGTATCTGAGAAATATTCCATTGCATCATCAGAGTACAAATATATACATAAGTAACCGTTATCTCACATATATGTAAAATAATGACGTGATCAATTTCAAGATTTTCTCTCGTAGCATAACATTTTTTATTGCATTTTTTTGTGCAGTACATATTCTTTTACTTTAAAAGTACATTATTTACTTTTATGGAACATTATGTTCAGTACAACCTTGTACAAAAATTTATCATAGACACTTTTTCGAAAACTTCATATTATATAATAATAATTTCATTACGAAGCTGACCATTCTGGAGCTGACATTTACAGCTAAACTTACATTTTTCTCTTGAATTTTTTACTTCTACTTTTTTCCGCATACCGGCAGTTTGTGTCTGGACTATAACTGTTAATAAACTCAAAATGACTGATAGAGTTCATTTACTTTAAGCGATTCATTGCATTTTGAAGCTGACCGGCTTTTTGTACGGACTGTATTGTAAAAAAATCATCACAGATGTCGAATGAGTTCTAATGGGAAAAATTCCATAGAGCGGCGGTGAGATAGTTCGAGAGTCAGTCTTCGAAATAATGTAAATAGATGGCGTTTGAATGAACCGCGAGATTCAAAAACATTCAGAAAGTGTGACAACTAAAATTATTTGAAATATGATGTTGACAATGTGCATCGTTTTATTTAGAAACTTTAAAAGTAATTTCTGTAACATTGTAGCGCACTCATAATTCAACTGTATACTTGGAGTATTCAAATAATATAGACACTGGAAGGTAACATTAACTTAGTGAAATAAATTTTATGGGTTTGCGCAAAATATTTTAATTTGGGACTATTGCGGAGCAGACATTTTGGATATTTTTTACCCAATATAGTGTAAATATTTATTAAAAGGCACACTTATTTCGTGGCAAAAAATTGGACAAAGTTATTGTACGATAAAATATTACAAGTCTAAGACCTGGTTTGACTTTTTTCTATGTGCAAAAGCCGAAGTCGCAAAGGTGTACAGTTTCGTGAATATTACCCGTATATGGGTAATTGTCAAATTGTAGGCAAATTTCAGCACCTACAGAGGCAATCACATTATTATTGAGAATTAAATATTTTATAAGGGAAATTGATCTTATCACATCTAAAACTTTTTAATCCAAAAACGGCAGTTATGAACATAAGAAATAATAATGATTCACGCGCACGCGCATATAAGCAGTAGTACGCTCTTCTATTGTACCGTGCGGTAATGATGCCAGAAAATTTATGAAGTTTAGCCTTTTTAAATATTTATAAAAAAATTACAGATTTTAATCATAACAAAGTCTCCTACTTATGGAAGAAAACACCGTTGAGCAAGTAACGAAATGGTTTTTTTTTTCCACTCCACTCAACTTTAAATACAATATTTTACTAGAAAAAAAGACGAACGGTGATGACGTCTGAAATGGCGATAATCTAGGGACAGACTTCAAGGTTCTTACAATATTGTTGATTTGACTTGAAAAATGTGCATACATTAAATTTAAATTCATCTAAAGTTTACAAACTTGATACGTTAAGCATTTTTCAGGTTTCTGTCTTGAAAAAAGGAGAAAATCAGTTTATCCTTGTGCAAAGTGAGGTTGGCACGCCGTACGGTAATGACGTTTGGGGTGTCCTTATATTAAAGTAAAGTAAGTAGGGACAGAAATGAAAAAAAAGAACGGGCCCCTCTGGAGCTCTGGACCCGACTCTCGTCTTCGAAGACCTCTTCCAAAATCTCCTTAGTCTCGAAGTTACACTTTTAGTTTTGTGGTCTGAGTAATTTTTATGAAAAATGACTTTAAATATCTTTTTATGGAAATATAGTTTCAAAGAAGAATAGTGGCACATATGAATCGATATCGAAATCGCGGTAAAATTTCAGCTGTAACCACGCCTCACGACCGTGAGATGGGTGGTTACCGTCTGCGCGAACTCAATACGATGATCTGGCGAAAGTCTCGTTGACACGCAGGTATGCTTTTCAGGCTATTAACAAGTGAAACCTTGGCACCTCCAAGAGCGCCAATGATCAGGACGATTAGCTTAACAGAATATTCCGGGTATAACCGTCGCAACTCCCTCATAAGGTCTTTATACCTTTCTTTCTTTTCTTTCTCCTTCGCTGTGAGGTTTTTGTCCGCTGGTGCCGAAAATTCGATAACGAACATGGTTCGTTTCTCGAAGTCAAGAAGAACCATGTCAGGCCTCGAGTGCGCAACAGAAACAATTGTCGAGAATATGAAGTTCCAATATATGCGGCACTTCTCATTTTCGACAATTGACTCTATTTCTCTAGGGGCGTTCATCGGAGAAGTATTTGGGCTAATGCCGTAAGAGTGACAGAGATGGTAATAAAGCACTCTCAGTGCCGCATTGTGCCTTTGGATGTAGGTTGTTCCCGCATGAGCTGGACAACTAGATAGTATGTGTCCTAGATGCTCGGGGTGTTCATGACACGCTCTGCAGCTATCATCGGGAATATCTTGGCTCAAAATGTGGCGACGGTATGCTAGAGTGGAAATGACACCATCTTGACATGCCAAAATGAAGCCCTCTGTGCCCGACTTCAATCCGGGTGATCTAAGGAAAGCAAACGTCAGCTCATACGACATCGACTGATCTTCCACATTTTTGTGGAAGATGCCGTGCATCTTCTTGTCGAGGAGCTCTTCGCGGAAGTTTTTCTCCTGTGCTTTCTTAATCCGGGCCTTCAGGAGTGAGTATTCAAGATGGATAAGATTTGATGCATTTCGCTCACCCCTGATATTGAAGTCAAGGCCGAGTGTTTCAGCAGCCTCTTCTGCTGCTTTGTAAAGAAACGCCCCTTTGCCTACTTCTTCGTGTTTTCTGACCATTTTAAGAAGAGGATCTTGTCCATTTGCAACAATATGTGCTGTACCCAGAATAATCCTGTTGTGAAGACATCCAAGATTCAATATTCCACGACCACCTTGACGGCGTGAGATGTAAAGTCGTGGAACAGAATACTTAAGGTGCATGCTTTTGTTCATGTGCATGACCTTTCGGGACCCGATATCGAGGGATCTGAGCTCGTCCTTCGTCCATGGAACTACTCCAAATGAATAGAGTACTACTGGGACGGCAAGCATGTTCGTTGCAGATACTTTGTTCCTCGCCGACAGTTCGGGAGACCATATCTGTCGGAGGAGACGTTTGTATCTGCATCGGAGAGTATCATTTATAGATGTTACGTCCTGAATGCAGCTTTGTGGCACGCCCAGGTATGTATAGGTCTCTCCAGCGCAAAGGTGTCGTATAGCGCTTCTGTCAACGAGTTCAGGATCTTCGGGGATGACGTTAAGTTTTCCTTTCTTCAAATTAACCTTGGCGCATTTCTCTAACCCGAACTCCATTCCAATCTCTTGAGTGTACTCTGTGACAATTTTTAGAGCTAGATGTAGTTTCTCTTGATTTCTAGCATAGAGCTTAAAATCATCCATGTAAAATACATGAGTTACCTTATGCTTTCGATTTCCAGGTTTGCCGCAGAGGTACCCTTCGGAATGGCGAAGTGCGAGAGATAGTGGCAATAATGTGAGGCAAAAGAGGAGAGGGCTCATGGTATCACCCTGAAACACACCTCTCTGAAAGGTGATACTGTTAGTGATCACACGATATTTTCCAGATAAGATGGTAAATCTGGTTTTCCAAAGCGGCGTTAATCTCTCTATGCATCTCACGATGTGTGGATGAACCTTTAAGCTTTCCAACAGACAGATGATAAGTCTATGGGAAGTTGAATCAAAAGCTTTTCGGTAATCTATCCAGGCCACCAATAGAGATCGTTGACAGGATGCTGCATCTTTACAGACACATCTATCGATGAGCAGGTTCTCCCGACATCCTGCTACGCCTTTCTTCGAGCCACGTTGTTCATACATCTCTCGCCACACAGGTTCAATTGTCCGAAGAATCCATCATTTAGGACGGCTGTGAAGATCTTGTACAGTGTGTTCAGACAAGTTATTGGCCTGTAATTCTTAGGGTCAGCTAAGTTGCCCGTCTTAGGCAGGAGCACTGTGCGCCCTTCCACCAACCACTCCGGAATAGGCTCTTCCGACTTTAGATATGAGGTGAAAATTCGGGCCAGATGCTGGTGGGTAGAAGGAAACTTCTTCCAGCAGAAGGTCTTGATACCATCTGGTCCCGAAGCGGGAAAGTTCTTCATGCCTCTTAATACGTTTTTCACCTCCTCGGTAGTGATAGGTGGGCATTCTTCCTCAGGTGTTATGAGGGCATTGCACAGCTCCTTGAAGCTATTCATGTTCTTTGAGTCTTCTTGAAGTGGATGCTGGACCTCGTAGACTTCTCTCCAAAATGCTTCGACCTCCTGTGGTTTGGGCGAATGGTCGACAGTAATTGGAGGGTCTTGGAAGAGTTTAGATGGATCAGATGAAAATTGTTGATTTTCTCTGACCCACCTTTCTCTCCGCTCTAGACTTCTCCTAGCGTTAGATAGTATTCGTATTCTGTCAACAATATGCTGTCTGATGGTCATTAGCTTTGATTTGTTGATTGTGTGATGACGGATCCGCAGTTCGCGCGCGAACCGTCGAATCTTGGCAGTGAAATTCCTGCCAGATGTTATGTAGTCAATTACACACTGAATACGGGACGCGTACTGTCTAGCCCAGCCTATCTTTGTGCTAAGATGATGCATTCTTCTTTTGGTCTTATGATCAACCGTTGGTTTTGTTTTACGGCTTGCATCTGCCAAAGTTCTCGCTGCATTGTACACACCACAACTGATAGTCCAGAGGTCGGATTCTTCGGAAAAATCGCCACGAAGTTCATCATCCAATTCAGTCAGATCTTTGGGCTTGGGAGAAACCTGAATGTTGATGTTTCTCCGGGTCCTGAAGCATCATTCTTCCTCTATTGGATGCCTGTTCGCGGTTGGTTTCAGTGTCGCCTCTCTTTCTCTGTGGCCGGCTTGTTCTGGATGCGGTTGAGTAGGCACTCCGCTTATATAACCTCTTTTCCGGAGGTTCTCGGCATGGTTTCGCAGACGTTGTTGCGAAAAGTCTGACAGCTCTGGGTGTTTCTCGCACCACAGAGCATGCAGTCGTGCCATGTAACCTTCTCGTTCAGGGACCATACTGGCATCGTAGCACTCCAGCAGGCCGTCATTGAGTTGATCCGTCCACTTAAAAGTAACAAGATTCCGCCGGTCAATCGCATTGACTCCGTCTTGATTGGCTCCCCCAACTGTAGGGTAGTCGGCATTGTTGTCCGACCCATTGTCGGGAGCCCTGCGCGTTCGATTGTTTTGAATCGCACTTACTACAATTATGTTTGGTGTTGTCATTGTTGTTCCCACGAGCAGTTAGGGAAAGGGTTCGTCCATCCTTGTAGAGCCCCGCATGCAAAGATAAAGCTGTATACTCTGAGAGTCGTCGATTTCCCAGAATCACCGTTAGAGACACCTCACCCAGGTGACATTCAGCTTTCGGCACGGTTCTCACGCCTTCGCTTGGGGGTTATTCCTTCGGGACCATCCCTGGACAATTGTCCGCGACTGCTTATTAATTATTGTAACCATATTCAGCAGAAACCCTTGGTACAGGGACCCTCTATCCGCAACCCGAGGACGCGTTCGGTGGCTTTGTCATAAGCCCTTCGGTTCTATTCCAAAGGAATCGAAACCGAAACCGAATGGCGACCGTGACAGGACACGAACCTGCAATCTTCGGATTCGAATATATATATATATATATATATATATATATATATATAAATTGTTTACAGCAATTGGCCCAAATTTTAAACTGAATATTTTTGATCTTCAAGTGTATTTACAATAATTCTGATAGAAAAAAATATTATTCCTAAAATGTCAAGTTTTGACGCTCCATTTGGTTAAATAATTACTTCGATATATTCAACCAGAGAAAAACATTTTCAACTAAAATGATGAACCCAAAACCGCAAAACTGAATTTTTAATAAACTAGTTCAACTTTCAACCAAATATTTAAATTATCGATTAATGAAGTTAAAATTTCAACTGTAAATAATGAATAATTAAATTTTATATTTGAAGAAATTAATGTTGGAACAAACAAAAAAATGTTTCAACTGAATATATGAATTCTTAAATAAAATTATGAATCTTCAAACAAACAAAATGCATTTTTAACCATATAGTTGAATTTTTAACTAAAAAAGATCAATCTTCAATCAAACAAATAGTTACATTTTGAACAATATTAGGAGATGAATTTTAATATGGAATGATGAATCTTCAACCAAGAAAATAACTTTCCTACTAAAGAATATAAATTTTTAATAAAAATTGAAAAAGCTGAATTTTCAGTTGAAAAAAATTATTTAAAAAAAGAAAGATTAATAAATTTGTTAAATTCTCAACAAAAAAAAATGAAGTTTCCAGTAAAGCCATGAATCTTCATCCACGATAATTATTTAATAATCAAATAGTTGAATTTTCAACTGAAAAATATCAATTTCCAACCACAAATAAAATAATTAAATTTTTAGTTGAGAAAAATTAATTTTCTGCGAAAAAAAAGGAAATTTCGACAAAATAGTTAAATTTTTAACCATAGCATGAGATGAATTTACAAATCAATTGATGATCAAAATGGTACAGTTAAATTTTTAGTTAAAAGAGTTATTGTTCAATCAAAAGAAGAAACGAAATTCTAACACAATAGTTACACTTCAAAATAAAAAAGATAAATTTTCATCCACAGAGTTGAATTTTCAATTGAAAAAAAATGTGAGCTAAAAATGAAATAGTTAAATTTTGAGTTAAAGGAATTAATTTTTAATTAAAAAAAAATGTTCAACAGAATAGTTGAATTTTCAACTAAAGAAGCGATGAATTTAAAAAAATGAATCTCCAACCAAGAAAATAAATGTTTAACCAAATAGTTGAATTTTCAACTAAAAAAAAAAATAAATTTTGCACACAGTAGTTAAATTTTCAACCACAAAATTGATTTTCAAAAGAAGGGTTCAACTTTCAACCAAGTAATGTTACAGGGTTTAACTTTCAAATAAGTGAAGTTGAATTTTTAACTAAATAGTTGAAATTTCAACTAAGAAACGTAATTTTTTCTTGAAAATGGAATAGTGGATTTTACAGTAAAAAGAATTATTGTTCAAGCAAACAAAGAAACGAATTTCTATCAAATTAGTTAGATTTTCAACCAAAGAGATGAATTTTCATATAAAGTTATGAATCTTCAACCAAGAAAATTAATTTTCAACCAAATAGTTAAATTTTCAACTAGAAAAGATCAATTTATAACCAAAAATGGAATAAATAAATTTCAAGTTAAAAAAATTAATTTTGAACTTATTTTGAAACATATTAAGAGATGAATTTGAAAAAAGAATGATGAATCTTGAACCAAGAAAATATTTTAACCGAATAGTTAAATTTTCAGCCAAATAATTGATTTTTAACCAAAAAGATGAAAATTTTCAACCGAATAATTGAATTTTGAAGTGAAAACGATACATTTTCAATCGAATAGTTAATTTTCAAATAAAGAAAATAATTCTTCAACTAAAAATGGTGTAGTTGAAAGAATTAATGTTGAACCAAAAAAGAAACAAACGTTTAACAAAATAGCTATTCTATCAAATGACAAATATAAATTTTCAACCAAAAATGGGATAGTTTGATTTTCATTAAAAGAAAATTAATTTAAAAAAAAACGAATTTCCAAAAAAATATTCAAATTCGCAACCAAATTAAGACATGAGTTTTCGAAAAAATTATGAATCATCAACCAAGAAAATGAATTTTTGACGAAATATTTGAATTTTCAATCAGAGAGATAGATTTCCAACGACGATTTTTCACCAAAATACATACATTTTCAATACATTAATTTAATTTTTAACTAAAAAGATCAATTTTCAACTCAATAGTGGCATTTCTAACTGAAAAAGATAAACCTATCTATTGAAAAAGATACATTTGTAACAAAAAATGGAATAGTTAAATTTGCAGTTAAAAGAATTAATGTTCAAACAAAAATGGAAAAGATTTTCCATCAAAATAGTCAAATTATAAACTGGTGAAGATGAATTCTTAACAAAAAATTTAAGTCAGTTGATATTTCAACCAGAAAAAGGTTTTTATTGAAGATGAAAATTGAAGAAAGAAAAACTGTTGACTATTTTGTTGAATTTCTAAACCAAAAAGCAGATATTTCACAGAAAAGTTGATTTTCAACCAAAAAGTTGAATTTTCCACTGAAAAATATAGTTTTTTAACCAAAAAAAAAGATTAGTTGAATTTCCATTAAAGAATTAATGTTTAACCAAAAAAACAAATTTACAACAAAAAACGCAAGTCAAACACTCTAAACTCTTGGCATAAGACATTTGTTAATTTCATTATCTGCTTTTCATTTTTTGTGGCATTTTTCGGTCACAATGCAGGGGAATTTACAAACAGTATGTAGAATAAATTTTCCTTCCTCATAGAGGAAGCTTTGTAATGGTAAAATTTTTCAAAAATTTTAAACCTTTTTCAATTTAAAAATGTCTAATACAATGCTCTTAACAATTGTCGGATGTGTGTGTGGATGTCACATTTTTTTGTGAACACGATAACTAGAAAACGGTGCAGATACATTGATGAAATATAGAGGGCTTATTTTGCTTACTAATATCTTGGAACTGACCGAAGGATTTCCAAAAATATTCATTGCATTGTTTTAGCACTTAATAATATTTGAAAAATCGTTTTTTTACAGTAAAACTTTTTTCTTCAACATAATTTGATTTCGCCCCACTGTCTCTTTCGTTGCGTGTGGATAATGAGGCTACGCAGCTGCACCAGATAATTAATATCATTATAAATTATACACTGTAGCTTAAAAAACAATGGAAATTCTGTATGCAGTTAGGGCAATATGGTGTTTTAAAAAAACTTGCGAATGAAAGCTCAGAATCATGCCTTGATAACCATAATAAGTTTGCATTTAAATCCTTTTGTTTATTTTGATCCGACTACGGATTACAAAGAACATTATATCTCAGTTTATCTTTTCTCTATTGAATTAATGATACAAATACTGTAGACTATCTTCACTGGAAGCAACTTCTTTAACCCAACGTGGAAAGAGGTGACGTCTGCCTACAGGACATTCCTTCATTTCAGTTACGGTCATATCGTCAACTGCACCGCTTATCATGTTTATTTTTATTCTCGAACTGTATACATCTGCCTTATATATTCCAAGAAGAATTCCACTATACTCCAGTATTGCAAAAATGACACCTTCGGTTGTTGATAAAACAATATATTCTCGGGTTGGCACGGGCACAAATTCCCTTCCTGCTCGCAATTTAATTGGTAAGCCGGCAGGAATAACATATCTTCGAAATTCGAATTGCCGGTTCGGATTCTCCGGGGAAATGAGTCGAATATATCCAAGTTTTGTAAGTGCATATCCAAGTACTTCTTGAGGAAAAGGCCTGCCCGCAGTAGACCTAGACTGTCTGGCAGGAGAAGAAGAACTAGGATTACGTTCGACTTTGGGATTCCGTTCACACTGCAGTGAATCGTGATTTGCAGAAGCTTTGATGAAACTTCCTGAGAAGATTGCTGGACTTTGGCCTATTGGACAATCCCTTTTTTCATTTGGAGTCAAATTATCAACTGCGCCGCTTATCATATTTATTTTTATTCGCGACTTATCTGTCCTATAAATTCCACGAAGAATCCCACTATCATCCAATATTGCAAAAATGTCATCATTGGATGCTGACAATACAATATATTCTCGGGATGGCACGGGCACATATTTTTTTGGTTGTACTAGAAATCTAAGTGTCATACCGGCAGGAATAACGTATCTACGAAATTCGAATTGCTGGTTTGGATTTGTGCGAGGAATAAGTCGAACATATCCAAGGTCTTCTGTTGTACATCCAAATGCCCGATCTGAAGGAAGCCTGCCCAGAGGATAAATGGATCTGGCAAGAAGTGGAAACTCCTGAGGAGACGTCCGGTCAGGTGAATGTTGTCTGGTAGAAGAAGAACCAGGATTACGTTCGGCATTGGGATTCCGTTCACACTGTAGTGAATCGTTATTTGCAGAAGCTTTAATGAAACTTCCTGAGAAGATTGCTAGACTTTTTCCTACTGGACAATCTCTTTTTTCATCTGGAGTCAAATTATCAACTTTGCCGCTTATCATATTTATTTTTACTCTCGAACGATGTCTATCTGTCCTATACATTCCGCGAAGAATCCCACTATCATCCAATGTTGCAAAAATGTCATAATTGGATGTTGATAATACAATATATTCTTGGGTTGGCACGGGCACATACTTATTCTCTGCTGCTCGAAATTTAATTGGCAAACCGGCAGGAATAACGTATCTTCGAAATTCAAATTGCTGGTTTCGATTTGTGTGAGAAATAAGCCGAACATACCCAAGTTCTTCTGTTTTACATCCAAATACTCGATCTGAAAGAAGCCTGCCCAGAGGAAAAATGGATCTGGCATGAAGTGGAGGCTCCTCAGGAGATGTTCGGTTAGGTGAATGTTGTCTGCCAGAAGAAGAACCAGGATTTCTTTCGCTATTAGGACTCCTGCTAGTAGGAGACCTGGACCTGCCACGAAAAGAAGCCTTCTCTGGCGAGATCCGGTCAGGCAAATGTTGTTGTCGAGTAGCAGAAGAAGAAGAAGGGCCAAGATTACGATCGCTATAAGGTTTCTCGTCGGGCTGAGAACTGCATTCTGCAAGAAAAAGTGAAAGATTGATTTTTTTTTGTTCAGCACATTTATCTCTAATATATTTAGCTGGATTCAATGTTTCTTCACAGAAAGCGACTATAAACGATTTTCTGCCATACGAAAACCTCCATAAAATAAACAGTAGTCAATATATCCAATTCTCTGGCAAATTTTTTTACTTAGTTTTCACTGTTAAATAACACTGAACGAACAATCATTTTAAATGAGCCAAATGAAGAATTGAATTGCACCTGCATCAAAATTCTATAACGAAGAGTTGAGCGTCAAAACTTTCAGGTTCAAAATGATTAAAGCTCACTGTGTTTGAATTCAACTCAAATTATTGTTTTACTTTTGGAATTTATTCTGAATTCGCTCAAATTATTCTGGAATTCTTATAAACTTCATTGAACTATTTTTAATTCAAAAAAACGTCTGACACATTATTAATACATGTTAGCCACTTTTAGTTAGTTTTAGTATAATTTTGGGTTAAAAAATTTCATGTCAAGAAACTGATATTTTAAAAGAAAATCTGATTTGGAAATAACGTTTATAATTTATTTTAGTTTTTTTCTCTTTATTGACTTTTATTTCCTATATGTAGATATATCAGACATGCATGTATTGATATGCATATATAATAATAATAATAATTATACATCATATACAAGCTTTTCAGGAGTTTCCATGCGCCGCATGTATTATATGAAATGTAATAAGAATCACAGACATATTATATTATTATATTTACCAATATAATTAACGAAAACCGCCATAGTGAAAACGAAAATACAGACCAACCTCATTTTCGCAACGTAAAGAACAAACTAATTAAGCTTCAGTGAATTATCTAGTTATTAACGGTATCGAAAGAATATTTTTTATTGCATCATCGGAGTACAAATATATACATAAGAAGCCGTTTTCTCACATATATGTGAAATAGCGATTTTATCAGTGTCAAGGTTGTCTCTCGCAAATAATAAAATCATTAGTCATTTTTTATTATGATCATTTTAATCACGACAATCTCATCTCAAATGGAAGGTATCAGTTCTATGTGAAAATTGAGTGCGCCAAATTCATCAAGATTCGACGTTTTTCGACTCACTGATTGAGGACTTATGATTTTTACTTCGGTTTCTGTCAGTCGTCGTTGCCTGTCAACACGAAAACTTTTAAAGAAATTATCTGATTATACTTCTTATCAAATTTTCATTTGTATTGCCCCCCTTCCCATTTGCCCCCTGCTTACAATACTTTTACGACCTGTTTGAGAGCCCAAAGAATATGTTTGCATAATTTGATGCAGATTGGTCAAAAACTATGGATTTGCATTAGCATCATACGTTGTAGGCCACTTGATTTTATGTATTATATAACAATATTTATAATATAATAATACATATATACGCATACAATAATCTCCTTCTATATTAAAATAATTGTAAATAACTCTGTTGCAATTTATAAATCCATTTTTGAGGATTTGATTATTTTTTCTTTCTTGTTTTATATTTTTCAAAAATTTTTAAGAATTCGACTATTTAGCAGAAAATCTTTTCGTAGATTCAAAATTTAGCTATTTGCTTGGAAATTCAACTATTTCAAGAAAGAATCAGCTATTCTGTTGGGAATTCCTCTATCTTAATTGGAAATTCAACTCTTTGTTCATAAGTCCAACTGTTTTGTGAGAAATTACAGAAATAATTTGTTTAGGTTCTACTATCTGCTTGAAAATGCATTATTATGTTAAAAAGTAATTTCTTTGTGGTAAGCCTAATAGTATATTATGCACCAAGGGCGAAAAGAGAGACATTATTGTAAAGTGTATTTTTCCAGTCCGAGTCGTAGGAACCGACTTTGAGTGCCGATTTTCAAGTTCGTAAGTATGTAATGACCATGTATATCTATGATGTCATACTTTTTGACTTCATAAACTGTAAAAACAATAAGAGTGAGAAAAATTAGTCCCAAGTGGTACTTAAATGAGAGCACTGGTGGGAACCCAGAATAGTTTCTTTTTGTACTGAAAATAACAGCATGAAGTTATCCTTTTCAAAAATAGGACGTCAAAAAAAATTATACCGTAAAAAGAGAAATCTCTAGTTTTTACAGTGTAAATATACAAATGGCTATTATGTGACTGAAAGCTGGAAAGGGGGAATTTAGGTTCGCTCCACGGGGCTGATCTATAAACGATTCAGGGTCGTATGAATAGTCGTATTCATGCATGTATTATATGAAATGTAATAAGAATTACAGATATATTATATGTTTATATTCACCAATAGAATTAACGATGAACGCCAAAGTGAGAGCAAAAGTACAGACCCTCCTCATTTTCGCAAAGTAGAGAACAAACTGATTTATGCTTCAGTGAATAATTTGGTTATTAACTGTATCTAAGGAATATTCCATTGCATCATCACAGTTAAAATATATTCATATCTAGCAGTTATCGCACATATATGTGAAATAACGACTTCACCATTGTCAAGATTGTCTTTCGCAAATAATGAAATCATTTGTAATTTTTTATTATGATCATTTTAATCACGACATTCTCATCTCAAATGGAAGGTATTGGCTTTATGTGAAAATGGTAATGGTTTTTACTCCGGTTTCAGTCTGTCGTCGTTGGTGCCAAGACCACAACTTTCGAAGAAATTATCTGATTACATTTCCGATTATATTTTTATTTTCATGGAGATAGTGTTTACATACGAATGTATGGAAATACTTTATTTTTAAAGTCGAATATAGATGCATTCATATAACATGCAGGTATATATATATACATTGTTTTTATTCCCAGCGGCTTTCGCATATGTTCAATTACTTATTTATTTAACAATGAAGTTTCACAGAGATTTTCTGGTCCATGTCCTTGTATACCTATTTGTTATAGGACAAATAGCGGTATCTGAACAATTAAATCGACATACACTCATAGTTCAAACAAAGGTTCTAAAAAACAGATCTTTATTCCTCCAATTTTAGCTCTTTCGAGGCTTTATTATTACACAAATTAATATGAAGAATTCATGTGCTATCGTTTATAGATTTTTTTTATAATGAAACAAATATCAATTTTCCATAAACTATTTTAACTTTACATGCAATACGTTTTAATTATGAAAAAAAATATGTGCAAAGTGAAGAAATCTTTAGAATTTAATTTCAATTCCCATGATTTTAGATTTTTTCATTGAAAAAATAACACTGTACCGATTATTTAAAGAAACGATCGTAGATAGAACAGCTTTTTAGGATCATTTAAAACTTGTTCACAGCATATAATTAACAAATATCAAAAGCGTTAGTGAATAGATTTCAAACGGCACAGTATAGACACTACCATAATTCTTATCGCTTTCGACATTTATTCTCAATTTGCTGATTTTCTGAACAAAATTTCGAATTTTCCTGTATTGCCAAAAAAATGCCAATTTTCCTATATTGGACTAGAAACATACAGGAATCTGGAAATGAACTTTTTTCTGTCTTAAAGTGTAGAATATTCACAACTTCCTATAGGACACACAGAACATGTTTTAGAAAACGTGGAATTTTCAACAAGGTACATGCATTTTCAAGAAATAGTTGAATTTATACTAAAAAATATTAATTTGCAACCAAAAAATTGGATTGGTTGAAATTTTTAAAACAAAAATGATAAATTTTTGAACAAAAATGGAATGGTTAAATTTTCTCTATGAAATATTCAACTTCAAATAAGAGACACAAATTTCCAACAAAATAGTTGAATTTTCAATTGAAAAAATAATCTTTCGACTAAAATTACGAATATTCAACCAAAGAGAAACATTTTCAACTAAAATGATGCATCCTTAACCGCAAAACTAATTTTTTAATAAACTAGTTCAACTTTCAACCAAATATTTAAATTATCAATTAATGAAGACCAAACAAAATGAATTTTTAACCATATAGTTGAATTTTTAACTCAAAAAGATCAATCTTCAACCAAAAATTAAATAGGTGAATTTTAAGTTGAAATAATTAATTTTCAACTAAAAAAAATAATTCTAAACAAATAGTTACGATTTGAATTATATCCACAGATGAATGACAATATTAAATGATGAATCTACAACCAAGAAAATACATTTTCAACTAAAGAATATAAATTTTTAATAAAAATTGAAATAGTTGAATTTTCAGTTGGAAAAAAATGATTTAAAAAAAGAAAGATTAATAAATTTGTTAAATTCTCAACCAAAAAAATGAATTTTTCAGTAAAGTGATAGATCTTCATCCACGATAATTGATTTTTAATCAAATAGTTGAATTTTAAACTGAAAAATATTAATTTCCAACCACAAATAAAATAATTGAATTTTCAGTTCAAAAAAATAAAAGTTCTACCAAAGAAAGAAACGAATTTCTAACACAATAGTTAAACTTCCAAATAAAAAAGATAAATTTTCAACCAAAGAGTTGAATATTCAACTGAAAAAAATTTCATCTAAAAATGGAATAGTTAAATTTTGAGTTGAAGGAATTAATTTTTAACTGAAAAAAAGAATTTTCAACAGAATACTCAAATTTTCAACTAAAAAAGCGATGAGTTAAAAAAATTGAATCTTCAACCAAGACAGTAAATGTTTGACCAAATAGTTTAATTTTCAACTAAAAAAAATAAATTTTCCACGCAGTAGTTAAATTTTCAACAAAAAAATCAATTTGTAAAAGGAGGGCTCAACTTTCAACCAAGGAATGTAATTTTCAACTAAAAAAGATAAATTTTCAATCAAAATTCAAATAGTTGAATTTTCAGTTGTAAAAGGAATATTCAACGAAGTAGTTAAATTTTCTATGAAAAAAGACCTTGTTATTGAAAGGTTGAACTTTGGAATAAGTATAGTTGAATTTTTAACTAAATAGTTAAAATTTCAATTGAGAAATGTAATTTTTTCTTGAAAATGGAACAGTTGATTTTACAACTAAAATAATTATTTTTCAAGTGAACAAAGAAACGAATTTTCATCAAAGTAGTTATATTTTCAACGAAAGAGATGAATGTTTTCAACCGAGTAGTTGAATTTTAAGGTGAAAACAATACATTTTCAATGAAATAGTTAATTTTCGAATAAAGAAAATAATTCTTCAACTAAAAATGGTGTAGTACATTTTCAAGCAATCAATTTAATTTTTAACTAAAAAGGTCAATGTTCAACTCAATAGTCGCATTTGTAACTAAAAAAGATAAATTTATCTATTAAAAAAGATAAATTCTCAACCAAAAATTAAATTAAATTAAAATATTAAATTAAAAGTAAATAGTTAAATTTGCAGTTGAAGTAATGAATGTTCAACCAAAAATAGAAAAAAATGTTCAACAAAATAGTTAAATTATCTACCAGTAAAGATGAATTCTCAACGCAAAATGTTATAGTCAGTTGATATTTCAACCAGAAAAAGGTTTTTATTGAAGATAAAAATTGAAGAAAGAAAAAATGTTGTCTATTTTGTTGAATTTCTAAACCAAAAAGGCAGATATTTCACAGAAAAGTTGATTTTCAACCAAACAGTTGAATTTCCCACTGAAAAATATAGTTTTTCAACCAAAAAAAGATTAGTTGAATTTCCATTAAAGAATTAATGTTTAACCAAAAAAACAAATTTACAACAAAAAACGCAAGTCAAACACTGTAAGCTCTTGCTATAAGACGTTCGTTAATTTTATTTGCTACTTTTCATTTTTTGTGGCATTTCTTGGTCACAGTGCAGGGGAATTTACAAACAGTTTGTGAAATTAATTTTGCTTCCTCATAGAGGAAGCTTTGTAATGGTAACATTTTTCAAAAAATTTAAACCTTTTTCAATTTAAAAATGTCTAATACAATGTTCTTAACAATTGTCGGATGTGTGTGTGGATGTCACATTTTTTTGTAAACACGATAACTAGAAAACGGTGCAGATAAATTGATGAACTATAGAGGTCTTATTTTCCACACTAATATCTTGAAACTGACCGAAGGATTTCTAAAAATATTCATTGCATTTTTTTTAGCACTTAATAATATTTGAAAAATCGGATTGCTAGAGCGAAACTTTTTTCATTAACATAATTCAAAGTTGATTTTTCCTTTAATTGGCGACACATTTGTCACTTTTCACATAGGGTGAGTCAATAATTAATTAAAAGTTGCAAAAATAATTATTTGAAGAAATTATTATTATTGATAACTATCTTCTTCTTTATTAATGCAATATAGTTGCGGTTTATTCTGAAATGTTTAACATTTTATCCACTTTTCACTAAGGAAGAAGTAAATAATGCAAGTTAACCATTATAGTTTTTTGAACAATATATAATTGTTTATAACTATCTTCTCTTAGATAAAAGCTAAATAGTTGTGGTTTTTTCTGAACTCTTACACTTTTGGTCCACTTTTCACTTAGTGAGGTAATAACTAATGCAAGTTAACAAACATGCTCATTCAAACAATTGATTATTGTTTATAATTGTGTTCTCTTATAGTAATTCTACAAAGTTCCTCTTTTTCTAATCTTGAGTTTTGCTTTAACTTTTCAGTTATGATGAAATAATAAGTGAACCTCAGCAAAAATCATTTTTTAAATAGTAGTTTACTTTTTCATTTGAATTAGTTTTGCTCTTCTCCAATGTTTGAAAAAATTAATTCAAACAAAAAAGCTATCTCACACAAGAAACAAAAACAAAGAATGGAATAATCATGACTAGGTGGGAGAAATAGGTGTGCAAATGACTTGTAAAAGTTTTGTTTTAACTTACAACAAGAAGTTTATTCCAAAGCGTAAAAGAAAAATGTGGAATTACACATATTTTGATATCAGCGCCCCCCTCCAGCAAAATATATTTACGCAAAAGAAAGAAATTGTTTCAAATATGTTTCACGCTAATGCTTATTTATGATTTGTTCATAACTAAAAAGGCAAAGTAAATTCATACATTTCAGTAGAAACCACAACTTCCTAGCGCTTATCTGGGAGAAGATGTAAATAATAATAAATTGTTCAAACAACTATTTTTATTAATTTGCATTCATTATTACCTCACTAAGCGGAAAGTGGGCAAAAAGTTAAGAATTTCAGAAAAAACCTCAATTATCTGGCATGTATTATATGAAATATAATAAGAATTACAGATATATTATATTATTATATTTACCAATAGAACTAACGATGACCGCCAAAGTGAAAACAAAAGTACAGACGAACCTCATTATCGCAAAGAGGAGGACAAACTGATTAATACTTCAGTTAATAATTCGGTTATTAACTGTATCTATAGGAATATTTCATTGCATCATCAGTGTACAAATTATACATAAGTAGTCGTTATCTCACATTTATGTGAAATAACGACTTTATCAGTGTCAAGATTGTCTCTTGCTAATAATGATATCATTTAAAATTTCTTATTATGATTCAACGGCGATACCACGCTGAAAACACCAGTTCCCGTTAGATCACTGAAGTTAAGCAGTGTTGGGCGCGGTTAGTACTTGGATGGGTGACCGTTCGGGGAATAATGCGTGTTGTTGACCCGTCGTGGGTGTGGTGGACCCACACTGGTAGTATTTATCCACCTAGAAACACTACCCGAATCGGATTGTGAGGCAATGAACTTTCGAGTTCGAAATGCTAATCAATTTTTTTTTTTTTATTTTTTTTTTATTATGATTCAAGATTCGACGTTTGTCGACTCACTGATTGAGGAGTAATGGTTTTTACTTCGGCTTCTGTCTTTCGTCGTTGTCTGTCAACACGACAACTTTCGAAGAGATTATCTCATTAAATTATCTGATTAAATTTCTGATGAAATTTTCATTCGTTTGGAGATAGTATTTCTATACAAATGTATGGAAATATTTCGTTTCTGGAGGTGAACTGAAATGCCTTTATATAGCATGCAGGCATATATATGGAACAATTAAGTCAACTTTTGAAGATGAGTATCGATTTAACTACTATTAATACTGGAGTTTCAAGATATTTTGAAGGACTTTCAATATTTTGGGGAACTTTGTAAAATTCTAAGTCATCTCCAATTGATTTTGATAATTTGATGAGATTCTACAAATTTTGAAACACTTTAAAGCATTCCAAGGGAATGCAAAAAGATTCTACGGTATTTTTCCTTTTCTAAATATTAATTTCAGTGATTTGATCGCATTTTAAGGAATTTGAAACACTTATCATATTTTTGAAGGATTCAATAGCATTTTCAGGAGATACAGAGAAATTCAAGGAATTTCCTGCCTGTATATGTCTATATTAATAATTATTCAACGTGCTAATGTGCTAAGTCTTTGTCGATTTTTCTCGAGACCTGCAACGGTTGATTTTTCAAAACAGGTGAAAATTGAATTCTTATCCTTGACTACTCTTCTTTTAAATTATATTTCCATAAAAAGACATGTAAAGTCATTTTCATGAAAATTATTCGAACCGCGAAACTAAAGTGTCATTTCGAGACTAAGGAGATCTTTCGGGTCCAGAGCGAAACAATTAAGTCAACTCTCCAAGGTTCATTCAATTACTATTAATTTATAATAACTTCACTGAAGTACAATTAAAAAAAAAAAAAAAAAGATTTATTGGCTCCTTGCCTAGAGGTAGGCTGGCAATCGGCAGATGGGAACATATGAACTCCTATCTAATACAACGCTGCTGAAGGCTGGTGACCTTCTCAGCATAAATCACCAACCAATTGTGACTCTCGGTTTCCTTTCTCTATCCTCACACACGTG
>CAKNXH010000939.1:85058-98115 GCA_932178445.1 Andricus quercusramuli
CCCCCCCCCCTCTTCTCCCCAGTAACACACGGTAGACGTAAAGGTCGAGTTTCGGGCGATGAATGGAGACTGGGTGTTTGGAATGCTAGAGGAGTGAATGATCTTAAAGTAAGAGAACTACGAGAAACTATGCACGTTAGAAAACTAGATACTCAATGTATACCTGAGACGAAGAAAAAGAGTCGCGAAAGTAGAAACATAGAAAATGGGGTGTTGGAAAGCGGTTTCGAAATATGGTCAGGAATAGAGGATGAATCACATGGTAGTCAAGGATTCGCTTTAATCATGAATGAAAAAGCAAGACAGCATCTCAAATATCATGATTTTGTATCTCCCAGATTGCTGTGGGCTAGAATGATGGTAGGGATCAGAAGATTATTTATCATAGCATACTAAGCCCCAGTTGATAGAGACCTGAGGGAAGTCAAAGACGCCTTCTGGGACACTTTAAATGATACAATAAGTACTTGCGATCAAGGTGAAAGAATAATTCTACTAGGAGATATGAACGGATGGGTCGGCAATGGGTCGGTAATCTTCACCCCGAAATCCGTGTAAAGATTACACTTAGTTTTTTCTGTGTAACTGTAGTAACTACAAAGGTATCAGCTCACTATAACTACCGTAAGTGAAATATACTCAAAAATACTTATTCGTAGGGTAATGAAAATTACAGGAGAAAATATATGGGAAGTCCAAGGTGGATTCATACCAGGAAGATCATGTACAGATCAGATATTTAGCCTCAGGCAGAGCACAGAAAAAAGCTTGAGAGTGGGAAAGACAATTTTCTGTGCATTTTTTGACCTGGAAAAAGCATTTGACAACGTAAATAGAAGTAAATTTTGGAAAGTCCTTGAAGAGTAGGAAGTCAATGGGTGGTTCCTACAAGCAATAAAATATATATACAGGTAGGAAAGCGAGTGTAAGGGTAAATGGGAAACTGAGTGACTGGTTCGATATTATACAAGGCGTGAAACAAGGATACTTTATGTCCTCGTGGCTATTTATTATATTCAGGGATAAGTGTCTAAGAACTGCCCTCTTCAACGAAGAAGATGTAGATCTCGAAGCAGTGAAGGCATGACGTGGGTTATCTTTTGCAGATGACAAGATTGTTATGGCAGAATTAATCGAGGACTTGCAAAGAATTTTGAGTAAAATTAATACAAGCATGAAGAACATGGGCCTCAAAATTATCGCAAATAAATCAAAAATTATGATGTTTGAAGAAAAAAGTGACAAAACAATGTGCAGACTGAATCAATTCCAAATCAGGCAGGTTCTACACTTGTAGTTGCACAATCTCTCGCGTACAAAATATGTTGTTTTTTAGAGGAAATTATACGATAAGTATTTTTGCGAAAACGCTAATAGTCGATTTTCTCAAAAAACTCAGACATATTTTTTGCCAATTTTTTTTTGAATTTGTACTATCATAAGGAAAATGCCTTGTGAGTTTAATGCGGGCTAAACAACTTTTGTGGCCAGAAAATTTTTTTTTTCATAAAGTTGAATCTCCGCATTTTTCTTGAAAACAACCACAGATACAAAAAAATTTTGAGAAAATAGTTTGCACATTTAAAAAAGTTCTACAGGAAGTTTTCTTATGCAGTTATGATATCTTGTACCATTTCCGAAAGAAAAAAAAAAATTCAATTTTCATTTACAAAAAAGTTCTCTTGACCTCAAAAATGGTTTAGTCCACATAAAACTTATATCATATATTATTTATTTCAACGAAAACTTGAGAAAAATATTTCTGAAAATAAAATGGTGAGGTTCGTCCCCTTTCACAGAAATTACCCATATTTTTCTAGTCTTTCAACTTGTTTTTCAAAGGAATTAAATGCTTCAGCAAAAAATTTGAAAATTTGAATTTATGAAAAATAATTTGCCGATTATAAAAATTGTTCAGCCCACGTAAAACATACATGGATTTTTTCTCATATGAACGTATTTTTTTTTAATATTGAACAAAAATAGTGGGTATCGCCTAATTTCCTCTAAAAAACAACACATTTTGTCCCCGAGACCATCTGTAACTTCAAGTGTAGAACCTGCCTGATTTTGCTGCCTGCAAGAAAATACGAGACAAAATTAATTGATTGTATTTTTTGTTAAATTTTGTACAGTTTTGTACAAAAAAGCATGTTTTAACAGAAAAATACAGTTGTAGAAATATTGCATTTTCTTGTAAAAAATTTCCCCACCGATTTTCTCAAGTCCCCATAGTGCGAAATATGCACTGACGAATGTAGTTTAGGAATTTCTTCGATTAATTTCTCAACTTTCTTTTCATTTTATATTCTGATAATTTCAGAACAATTTATCCTTTTTGTCGTGGAAAAATTAATTTTTAATTTTTATTTATAGCTGTTGAGTCGTAGTTTTTATACTTCTTATTGAAAATCGTAGGTTAGTCATGACCTAAATTATATTTCTAAAACAACGAATGTTTTAAGCAATTTCGAATTCCAGATGTGAAAAAAACCAATTTTACTATATTGGACTTTGAAATATATAGGGATCTAGAAACAAACTTTTTTCTTTCTTAAAGTGTAGAATATTTACAACTTCCTATGGGACCCACAGAACATGTTTCACAAAACGTTGAATTTTCAACAAAATACATTAATTTTAATGAAATAGTTGAATGTATACTAAAAAATATTAATTTTCGACCAAGAAGTTGGATTGGTTGAAATTTTCAACAAAAAATGATAAATTTTCAACCAAAAATGATAAATTTTTAAACAAAAATGTAATGGTTAAATGTTATGTACAAAAAAGTCAATTGCAAATAAGAATCAAGAAATTCCAACAAAATAGTGAACATTTCAACTAAGAGAATAAACTTTCGACTCAAATTAAAATCAACCAAACAGAGAAACGAATTTCTAACACAATAGTCAAACTTTCATATAAAAAAGATAAATTTTCAACAACAGAGTTGAATTTTTAACTGAAAAAAAATTTCAGCCAAAAATGGAATAGTTGAATTTTGAGTTGAAGAAATTAATTTTCAATTTAAAAAAAGGGATGTTCAACAGAATAGTTAAATTTTCAACTAAAGAAGGGTTGAATTAAAAAAAAAATCTCCAACCAAGAAAATAAATGTTTAACCAAATAGTTGAATTTTCAACTAAAAAATATAAATTTTCCACAAAGTAGTTAAATTTTCAACAGAGAAATTAATTTTTGAAAGAACGGCTCAACTTTCAACCAAGTTATGTAATTTTCAACTGAAAAAGATAAATTTTCAATCAAAATTAAGACCAAATTAAGACATGAATTTTCAAAAAAATGATGAATCATCAACCAAGAAAATGAGTTTTTGACCAAATAGGTGAATTTTCAATCAGAGAGATAGATTTTCAACGAAGATTTTTCACCAAAATACATACATTTGCAATTCATTAATTCAATTTTCAACTGAAAAGATTTATTTTCAACTCAATAGCCGCATTTCTAACTAAAAAAGATAAATCTATCTATTGAAAAAGATACATTTTTAACCAAACATGGAAAAGTTAAATTTGCAGTTAAAAGAATAAATGTTCAACAAAAATGGAAAATATTTTTCAACAAAATTGTCAAATTATAAACTGGTAAAGATGAATTCTCAACGGAACATGTAACAGTCAGTTGATATTTCAACCAGAAAAAGGTTTTTATTGAAGATGAAAATTGTAGAAAGAAAAAATGTTGACTATTTTGTTGAATTTCTAAACCAAAAAGGCAGATATTTCACAGATCAGTTGATTTTCAACCAAATTGTTAAATTTTCCACTGAAAAATATAGTTTTTTAACCAAAAAAAGATTAGTTGAATTTTCATTAAAGAATTAATGTTCAACCAAAAAAACAAATTTACAACAAAAAGCGCAAGTCAAACACTCTAAACTCTTGGCATAAGACATTTGTTGATGTCATTAGCTGCTTTTCATTTTTTGTGGCATTTTTCGGTCACAATGCAGGGGAATTTACAAACAGTTTGTAGAATTAATTTTGCTTCCTCATAGAGGAAGCTCTGTAATGGTACAATTTTTCAAAAATTGTAAATTCATTTAATCAAACCTTTATCAATTTAAAAATGTCTAATACAATGTTCTAAGCAATTGTCGGATGTGTGTGTGGATGTCACACTTTTTTGTGAACAGTATAACTAGAAAACGGTGTAGACAAATTGATGAAATATAGAGGTCTTATTTTCCTCACTAATATCTTGAAACTGACCGAAGGATTTCTAAAAATATTTATTGCATTGTTTTAGCACTTAATAATATTTGAAAAATCGGTTTTTTACAGTAAAACTTTTCTCTTCCACATAATTCAAAGTTGATTGAAGAATATAAAAGATTTCTTGGTTGGAGACGAATCGATTGATCTATACTATCAATACACTTGATCGAAGATTAAGGAAGTCATGATCATTTATATTATTTGATTCATCGGTTTCAAACCGAAGATCTTCCTTCATCAACATAATTCAAAGTTGACGCATGAATAGAAAAGACTTTTTGCTCATAAATTTTCAAATAAAATAACTGGGACAATTTTTGTAAAGAAATCATGAAGCTGGAAAAGGAATATATATATATATATATATATATATATATATATATATATATATTTGATACGAACAAAGTGGAAACACTCGAGATCGAATTCACAGCTAGTTTCTGTCAGGTTACATTTTCTTATATAATGAATCATCTGATCAACATCATTCATAAAATTCCAAAAAATCTGGTCAAATCCTTTAAAATCCCTCGAAATATGATGAAATCATCCTTTAAAAATAAATAACAATTTTTTTAATCCCTAAAAAACTTTGCAGCATAAGAAATCTTTTCAATGCCTGAAATCACAAGAAATCATTTAAAATCTTTGGAAAACGCTTGAAATGACTTAAAATGATTTGAATGTCCCGCGATCATCGAAATCCTATTAAATTTGTGAAAATTTCTTACAGAGCGTTCAAAAACTACTTCAACCTACCAGGGGATAACAAATTTGGTTGTAAGTCTATATTTTTAGTTGAAAATGCAACTATTAATGAACAAATGATTTAAATATTGAATTATAAATAAAAAATTATGTGTATATCACAAGGCAGAGAAGAATCGAGTCTTTGGCAATCTTTCGTACATTATATTTTCAAAATTTTTCAGTTTTTTTTCATGAAATTATTAAATAATATCGAATAACACCTTCTTATGATCCGCTACACATTGTCGGTAACAGCAAGTAATTTTTTGTCAAAATATTACCTTGAAATCGAATACTCGATAATGTAGGAAGAATAACACACGTTCACTGATTTTGTTTAATTTAAGTGATATTTATTCAAACTCAAAACTGTCACGGAATACCGGGTGCGCGTCTAGCCTTGTGCAAGAGAGATATTTCTCTTTCTTTTCTATTCTCTTTCTTCCCTTTTGCGGCCGGACGAGAGACTGTCACCAACTCGGCGCTTCGTCCCCACCTTTCTGACGTGCTCCCTCTCGGGTTGCCCGCTCTCCCGCTTATTGGTAGCTTAGCTGCATAATCTGCCCTCTATATTGAAAAGCCGCGAAAATTCCCATCAATAATGATAATATAATTTTATTTGATATTATAATTTTTTCATAACAAATAATATTACTTATGGATTATTTTTCGCTTGCACATAATCCTGCGCATTAAATCCAAAAGATAATGAAAGTCGGAGTTATTTACCAAATGATAGATGAAAAAGAAAGGAATCAACATTTGTTCATTATTTGCATTGATGTAGAATTTTGAACAACAACAATTGAAGAATCGCTTCCATATATCAGTTGCAAATAGAGTAACAACATTTTTCAATTAAAACGGATTCTAAGATCAATTGAGAATTGCGTCCCACAATTTATTGTTAACTATGTTATTTGATTTCGCCCCACTGCGTCTGTTGTTGCGTGTGGATAATGAGGATACGCAACTGCACCAAAAAATTAATATCATTATAAATTATACACTGTAGCTTAAAAAATAATGGAAATTCTGTATGCAGTTAGGGCAATATAGTTCTTTCAAAAAACTTGCGAATGAAAGCTCAGAATCATGTTACTCTCTGAATTTTGAATATTCGTAGAAAAAAAATTTGAATGGCCTTGTGAGGATTAGCAAAAGATAAAAGAAAAGAAGCCTTCATAACCATAATAAATTTGCATTTAAATCCTTTTGTTTATTTTGATCCGACTACGGATTACAAAGAAAATTATATCTCAGTTTATCTTTTTTCTATTGAATTAATGATACAAATACTGTAGACTATCTTCATTGGAAGCAACTTCTTTGTACACACGTGGGAAGATGTGCTGTCTGCCTACAGGACATTCCCTCATTTCAGTTACAGTCATATCGTCAACTGCACCGCCTATCATGGTTATTTTTATTCTCGAACTGTATACATCTGCCTTATATATTCCAAGAAGAATTCCAGTATACTCCATTATTCCAAAAACGACACCTGTGGATGTTGATAAAACAATATATTCTCGGGTTGGCACGGGCACAAATCCCCTTCCTGCTCGCAATTTAATTGGTAAGCCAGCAGGAATAACATATCTTCGGAATTCGAATTGCCGGTTCGGATTCTCCTGTGATATGAGTCGAATATATCCAAGTTTTGCAAGCGCATATCCAAATATTTCTTGAGGAAAAGGCCTGCCCGCAGAAGATCCAGACTGTCTGGCAGAAGAGGAAGAACTAGGATTACGTTCGATATTGGGATTCCGTTCACACTGTAGTGAATCGTAATTTGCAGAAGTTTTGATGAAACTTCCTGAGAAGATTGCAGGAGTTTGGCCTATTGGAGAATCCCTTTTTTCATTTGGAGTCAAATTATCAATTGCGCCGCTTAACATATTTATTTTTATTCGCGACTTGTCTGTCCTATAAATTCCACGAAGAATCCCAGTATCATCCAATATTGCAAAAATTTCATCATTGGATGCTGATAATACAATATATTCTCGGGATAGCACGGGCACATATCTTTTTGGTTGTACTAGAAATCTAATTGGCATACCGGCAGGAATAACGTATCTTCGAAATTCGAATTGCTGGTTTGGATTTGTGCGAGGAATAAGCCGAACATATCCAAGGTCTTCTGTTGTACATCCAAATGCTCGATCTGAAGGAAGCCTGCCCAGAGGATAAATGGATCTGGCAAGAAGTGGAGACTCCTGAGGAGACGTTTTGTCAGGTGAATGTTGTCTGGTAGAAGAAGAACCAGGATAACGTTCGACATTGGGATTCCGTTTACACTTTAGTGAATCGTAATTTGCAGAAGCTTCAATAAAACTTCCTGAGAAGATTGCTAGACTTTTTCCTACTGGACAATCTCTTTTTTCATCTGGAGTCAAATTATCAACTAAGCCGCTTATCATATTTATTTTTACTCTCGAACGATTTCTATCGGTCCTATACATTCCGCGAAGAATCCCACTATCATCCAATGTTGCATAAATGTCATCATTGGATGTTGATAATACAATATATTCTTGGGCTGGCACGGACACATACTTATTCTCTGCTGCTCGAAATTTAATTGGCAAACCGGCAGGAATAACGTATCTTCGAAATTCAAATTGCTGTTTTCGATTTGTGCGAGAAATAAGCCGAACATATCCAAGTTCTTCAGTTTTACATCCAAATACTCGATCTGAAAGAAGCCTGCCCAGAGGAGAAATGGATCTGGCATGAAGTGGAGGCTCCTGAAGAGGTGTTCGGTCAGGTGAATGTTGTCTGGCAGAAGAAGAACCAGGGTTGCTTTCGCTATTAGGACTCCTGCTAGTAGGAGACCTGGACCTGTCACGAAAAAGAGCCTCCTGTTGAGAAATCCGGTCAGGCAAATGTTGTTGTCGAGGAGCAGAAGAAGAAGGGCCAGGATTACGTTCGCTATAAGGTTTCTCGTCGCCCCAAGAACTGCATTCTGCAAGAAGAAATGAAAGATTGATTTTTTTTTGTTCAGCAGATTTAGCTCTAATATATTTAGCTGGATTCAACGTTTCTCCGCAGAAAGCGACTATAAACGATTTTCTGCCATACGAAAAGCTCCATAAAATAAACAGTTCTCAATATATCCAATTCTTTGGCAAATTTTTTTACTCAGTTTTCACTGCTAAATAACACTGAACGAACAATCATTTAAAATGGGCCAAATGAAGAATTGAATTGCACCTGCATCAAAATTCTATATAGAAGAGTTGAGCTGTCATTTGCATTTGATGACCCTGTCTGCCCCCCCCCTCCCGCCCTCCAACTCATCTAAGACTATCGTATAAAAATGTACAAGCTTGTCAGGAGTTTCCATGCGCCTCATGTATTATATGAAATATAATAAGAATCACAGACATATTATGTTATTATATTTACCAATATAATTAAAGAAAACCACCAAAGTGAAAAGGAAAGTACAGACCATCTCCATTTTCGCAAAGAGCAGAACAAACTGATTGATTCTTCAATGAATAACTCGGTCATGAACTGTATCTAAGGAATATTCCATTGCATTATCAGTGTAAAAATATACACATAAGTAGCCGTTATCTCACGTATATGTGAGATAGCGACTTTATCAGTGTCAAGATTGTCTCTCGCAAATAATGAAATGATTTGTCATTTTTTATTATGATCATTTTAATTGAGACGTTCTTATCTCAAATGGAAGCTATTAGTTCTATGTGAAAATTGAGTGTCGCCAAATTCATCAAGAGCCCAAAGAATATGTGTGCATGATTTGATGCGGATTGGTCAAAAACTATGGATTTGCATCAGCATCATACGTTGTAGGCCACTTGATTTTATGTATTATGTAACAATATATAATATAATAATACATATATACACATATAATAATCCCCTTCTATATTAAGATCATTGTAAATAAGTTTACTGCAATTTGTAAATCCATTTTTGAGGAAATTGATTATTTTTTCTTTCTTGTTTTATATTTTCCGAAAATTTTTAAGAATTCGACTATTTAGTAGAAAATGCTTTCGTAGGTTTAAAATTTAACTATTTGCTTGCAAATTGAACTATTTCAAAAAATAAATCAGCTATTTTGTTGGAAATATATATAAATTTTGTTTGTTCCCAGCGGCTTTCACATATGTTCAATTACTTATTAATTTAACAATGATTTTCACAGAGATTTTCTACTCTATGTCCTTGTATACTTGTATGTTATAAACTAAAAGGCGGTATCTGAACAATTATATCGACACACACTCATAGTTCAAACAAAGGTTCTAAAAAACAGATCTTTATTCTTCCAATTTTAGCTCTGAAAAAAATATTTGCCAAGTAAAGAAATCTTTAGAATGTAATTTGAATTTTCATAATTTTAGATTTTTTCATGGAAAAAATAACACTGTACCGATTATTTAAAGAAACGATCGTATATAGAGCAGCTTGCTAGGATCATTTAAAACTTATTCACAGAATATAATTAACAAATATTAAAAGCGTTAGTGAATACATTTCAAGCGGCATAGTATAAACACTAGCATAATTCTTATCGCTTTCGACATTTATTCTCAATTTGCTGATTTTCTGAACAAATTTTCAAATTTTCCTATATTGCCAAAAAAATGCCAATTTTCCTATATTGGACTAGAAACATACAGGAATCTGGAAATGAAATTTTTTCTGTCTTAAAGTGTAGAATGTTCACAACTTCCTATAGGACACACAGAACATGTTTCAGAAAACGTGGAATTTTCAACAAGGTACATGCATTTTCAAGAAATAGTTGAATTTATACTAAAAAATATTAATTTTCAACCAAAAAATTGGATTGGTTGAAATTTTAAAAAGAAAAATGATGAATTTTTGAAGAAAAATGGAATGATTAAAGTTTCTGTATGAAAGATTCAATTTCAAATAAAAGACACGAATTTCCAAGAAAATAGTTGAATTTTCAAATAAAAAAATAATCTTCCGACTAAAATTACGAATATTCAACCAAAGAGAAACATTTTCAACTAAAATGATGAATCCTTAATCGCAAAACTGATTTTTTGATAAACTAGATCAACTTTCAAACAAATATTTAAATTATCAATGAATGAAGACCAAACAAAATTAATTTTTAAACATATAGTTGAATTTTTAACTCAAAAAGATCAGTCTTCAACCAAAATTAAATAGGTGAATTTTAAGTTGAAATAATTAATTTTCAACTAAAAAAAAATAATTTCTAAACAGTTACATTTTGAAATATGTCCAGAGATGAATTTCAATATGAAATTATGGATCTTCAACCAAGAAAATAAATTTTCAACTAAAGAACATAAATTTTTAATAAAAATTGAAATAGTTGAATTTCCAGTTGAAAAAAAAACTGATTTAAAAAAAGAAAGATTAATAAATTTGTTAAATTCTCAACCAAAAAAATGAATTTGACAGCAAAATTATAGATCTTCATCCACGATAATTGATTTTTAATCAAATAGTTGAATTATCAACTGAAAAATATCAATTTCCACCCACAAATAAAATAATACAATTTTCAGTTCAAAAAAATAAATGTTCTACCAAATAAAGAAACGAATTTCTAACACAATAGTTAAAATTTCAAATAAAGGAGATAAATTTTCAACCAAAGAGTTGAATTTTTAACTGAAAAAAATGTCAGCTAAAAATGGAATAGTTAAATTTTGATTTGAAGGAATTAATTTTCAATTGAAAAAAAGAATTTTCAACAGAATAGTCAAGTTTTCAACTAAAGAAGCGATGAATTTAAAAAATTGAATCTCCAACCAAGAAAATAAATGTTTGACCAAATAGTTGAATTTTCAGTTTAAAAATGGATATTCAACGAAGTAGTTAAATTTTTTATAAAAAAGACCTTTTTATTGCAGGGTTCAACTTTCAAATAAGTGTAGTTGAATTTTTAACTAAATAGTTAAAATTTCAATTGAGAAATGTAATTTTTTCTTGAAAATGGAATAGTTGATTCTACAATTAAAATAATTATTTTTCAAGTAAACAAGGAAAAGAATTTCTATCAAAGTAGTTACATTTTCAACCAAAGAGATAAATTTTCAAATAAAGTTATGAATCTTCAATCAAGAAAATTAATTTTTATACAAATAGTTGAATTTTCAACTAAATGATTGATTTTCAACCAAAAACTACAACCAACAACAACTAATTGAATTACAACCAACTAATTGAATAATTGATAAAAGCTAAACAATTCAGAAAAAAACTGCAACTTTCTAGTATTAATGTAGAAAAAGGTTGCTAAAGACAATGACAATTTTTTTAAACAACTATTTGTGCCATATTAAGTTCAATATCAACTCAGTCCAAGTAAAGAGTGAACAAAAAGTTGAAAATTCCAGAAAGAACTAATTTTTTCTTAAGTTAATATAATTTTTCAATCTAACTTTTCAGGCATCAATTCAGCATTGATGTACTTTAGGAGTATACATTTGTTTCTTCAAAAGCAACCCGCTTTTGCTCCGACACTTTTTTTATTCCGATTTGCTATCCAATTGCCCTTGTTTCAAAATTCTTTAAAGAGGAGTTGAGCATCAAAACTTTTAGGTGAAAGATGATTAAAGCTCACCGTGTTTGAATTCAACTTAACTCATTGCTTTTCTTTTGACGTTTATTCTGAATTCGCTAAAATTATCCTGGAATTCTTATAAACTTCATTGAGCTCTTTCGAATTCAAAAAAACTTTAGACACATTATTAATACACGTTAGTCTCTTTTAGTTAGTTTTAGTCACATTTTGGGTTAAAAATTATTATGTCAAGGAACTGTATTTGAAAACAAAATCTCATTTGCAAATACTTTTACGACCTTTCTGAGAGCCCGAAGAATATGTGTGCATAATTTGGTGCTGATTGGTGAAAAACTATGGATTTACATAAGCATAAACCGTTTTAAGCCACTTGGTTTTATGTATTATATAATAATATATGATATAATAATACATATATACACATACAATAATCCCCTTATATATTAAAATAATTGCAAATGACTTTATTGCAATTCTTAAATCCATTTTTAAGGAAATTGATCATTTTTTCTTTCTTTTTTTATATTTTTTGAAATTTTTAAGAATTCGACTATTTGGTAGAAGATGTTTTCGTAGGTTTAGAATTTACCTATTCGCTTGAAAATTAAACTATTTGTGGTAACCTCAATAGTATATTATGCACCAAGGCGGAAAAGAGCACAGGAAAAACTGAGGGATCAGTAATGCTGCGGCTCAATTGAAACTTGGGATCATTTAGAACTTAGGCTCTAAAGGAACTCTTATTTAGGGTTCCTTTTTAGTTTGTTCATATCCGATAGATGGCCATCGGCGGTTACCGACGTTTTTCAACTGCGCATGTGCCGAGAAGCGCGGGCCTATTTGAAATCAATAAATACTATGAACAGTCATACAGATAAATGTTAACAACATTTTTTTATTCTTCTTTAAAACAAATTAAATTGAATTATAGAAATACCTAGCTTCTTGAAAAAATTTTATATTGACCTAATATTGAAAGTGTGTATTATATCATTTTGAATAGTCCCGCGCTTTTCGGGCATGCGCAGTGGAAAACTTCGGATTTGCATCATAACCTTAAAAACTGTCACATTTCATTTGCGATATCTTTCTTTCAAGAATGACTAATGTCTATGATTTTAGTTTCTTCATTAAATTTTTTCCAGTGCAATATTATTTAATTCCAATTATAAAGCATAATGTGCATCATAATCTTGTGCCATCTTTGAAGTGAGTCAAGGCAGAAGTGAGAAAAGGGCTCTATTAGAACCATTTGAATCCACACTTGGGTTCATTTCGAATCCATTTATCATTTTGGGTTCCTTTTCAGCAAGAGAGGTTCCTTTTTGTTGCAGCTCCTTTGGAACCAAAAATTGGTTCTAATAGAAACCCCAGTTTTTTCTGTGAGGGGCATTATTGATATGAATGCATCTTTCCAGTGCGAGTCGTAGGAACCGACATTAAGTGCCGCTTTTCAAGTTCGTAGGTATGTAATGGCCATGTATAT
>CAKNXH010000939.1:105069-124084 GCA_932178445.1 Andricus quercusramuli
AATTTTCAAATTAAAAAAAGGGATGTTCAACAGAATAGTTGAATTTTCAACTAACGAAGGGTTGAATAAAAGAAAAATGAATCTCCAACCCAGAAAATAAATGTTTAACCAAATAGTTGAATTTTCAACTAAAAAATATAAATTTTCCACAAAGTAGTTAAATTTTCAACAAAAAAATTAATTTTTAAAAGGAGAGCTCAACTTTCAACCAAGTAATGTAATTTTCAACTAAAAAAGACAAATTTTCAATCAAAATTAGGACCAAATTAAGACATGAATTTTCAAAAAAATGATGAATCATCAACCAAGAAAATTAATTTTTGACCAAATAGTTGAATTTTTAATCAGAGAGATAGATTTCCAACGAAGATTTTTCTCCAAAATATATGCATTTTCAATCAATTAATTCAGTTTTTAACTGAAAAGATCAATTTCCAACTCAATAGTCGCATTTCTAACTAAAAAAATAAATCTATCTATTGAAAAAGATTAATTTTTAACCAAAAATGGAATAGTTAAATTTGTAGTTAAAAGAATGAATGTTCAACCAAAAATGGAAAAGATTTTTCAACAAAATAGTCGAATTATAAACTGGTGAAGACAAATTCTAAACAAAAAATGTAAGTCAGTTGATATTCCAACCAAAAAAAAGGTTTTCATTGAAGATAAAAATTAAAGAAAGAAAAAAATATGGACTATTTAGTTGAATTTCTAAGACAAAAAGGCAGATATTCCACAAAACAGTTGAATTTCCAACCAGTAAATATGATTTTCTTCAAGAACTTTGATTTTCAAACAAATAGTTGACTTTTCCACTAAGAAATATAGTTTTTTAACCAAAAAACGAATAGTTAAATCTTTAGTAAAAAAGTAATGTTCAACCAAAGAAAACAAATTTACAACAAAAAACGCAAGTCAAACACTCTAAACTCTCGGAATAAGACATTCGTTAATTTCATTTGCTACTTTTCATTTTTTGTGGCATTTTTTGTTCACAATGCAGGGGAAATTACAAACAGTTTGTAAAATTGATTTTGCTTCCTCATAGAGGAAACTTTGTAATGGTAACTTTTTTCAAAATTTTTAAATTCATTTAAGTAAACCTTCCTCAATTTGAAAATGTCTAATACAATGTTGTAAGCAATTGCATGATGTATGTTGTGTGTGTGTGTGTGTGTGTGTGTGTAGATATCACACTTTTTTGTGAACACGATAACTAGAAAACGGTTACAGATAAATTGATGAAATATAGAGGGAATCTTTTCCTCATTTATATCTTGAAACTGACAGAAGGATTTCTAAAAATATTTATTGCATTTTTTTAGCACCTAACAATATTTGAAAAATCGGTTTTTTGTAGTAAAACTTGTTTCATTAGTATAATTCAAAGTTGACGCATGAGTAGAAAAGACTTTTTGACCATAGCTTTTCAAATAGAATAATTCTGACAATTTTTGTAAAGAAATCATACGGCACGGAAAAGGATAGGCTGCGACAGAACTTTTTTCTCCCCTTTTCCAACTCGAAAAATTATCATTTCGAATACAAAATTTGATTTGACTGATTTGTATTATTTTGAAATTTTTTATCGTTTGTAAATTCCTGTTTCTAAATTGAAACGCTGAAAGCAAAAGAGAACTAAAAAAAAAACGTACGCAGAAGCGAAGTAAAAACGCGCGAGAGCAAAAACGACCTAAGAAAAGGCGAGAGGAAAAGCGACCCAAGAATGAAGGGGAAGGGTTCCCCCACTTTGCTCCTTTACATCACGTGGTCGGTGTCTCTCCTCGACGGTCAACTCGGCCAGCCTCGTGTAAAGCCGAAAATGCACGAGCACGTACCCGAGGCTAGGGCCGAGCTCGCCCGACTTCACGATTCGGTTTCGTTGGCTATTAGGAGCTTTGGGTTGAATTTTGTTTTCAAAAATTCACACCTGAAGGACTTTAAATACATGTGATGAAGTATTGAGATATTTAATGATTATTTCTTTCAGGAATTCTCATGGAATGTTTAGACAATCTGATTGTACAGGGAATACATTATAAGACACTGGAGGTTTATAAATTTCAATAATATATTGAATATTGTATATGGGATTGTAAAATTATAGGTTAATAATATCTATCACTTTCAACTGGTTTCATTTTTCATTATTTATGTTTTATTTTCCAATCGATTTTAAATATTGTGCAGTTAAAATGATAATAAATAATTATTATTTTTAATGTATTTAATTAGTCAACATTTTTACTGTATGCTTACCTCTGATAATTACCATTCTTTTCGTGCTATTTTAGGCTATAATCACAATTTTGGGGATTTTAAGAGATAAGCCGAAAAATTATTAACTTGACCTCATATGCTTTCTTAATATATAAAAACTTTATAAAACCTTCAATATCTTAAAATATTTATCTCAACATTACAAAATTCAGTTTTTACAATTTTATTTTAATTGTGAAACAATTGTAATTGGAAATTAATTGTGAATAATTGTGAAGTAAATGTGAAAAAATTTGTTTTATAAAGAAATATCTCATGATTTTTAAAGGACGAGACAATTTTAAAAGTAAGCCTTTGAAGTATTTTAATAACTAATGAACATATTTTCAGAATATTTTTTCTTGATTCTGCCCTGATAGGGTCAAGCATGGTACAAAAAACCTTCGTGAAATTTCAAATAAAAACTGTACTCAGTATAAATTTATTTTAAACATGAAAAATCTTAAAACCTTTTATAAATATTCCTAAATTTTATTTGAATATGATGCATATTGATTTTTATTTTAAAAATTCTTGTAAATACTTGGTATATTTTTTTAAATTTTCATTTGAAATATCTGAAATATTGAAAATTTTTGTGAAATTTTGTCAAGAATCCTATATGAAAATTATATTTATACAAGCTTCAAATAAGCAAAAAAAGTTAAAAAATAAACAGTTATTCGAAATTTTTATTTTGTATACAAAACTATTTTTCACCTTAAATTATAATTTTGTTGAAACTTGTCCTTTTTCTTCATTAAAAATGTTTTTGATTTGAAAATTTATTTATTTGCTTGAAACTCCATTCTTCAAAAGTTGATTTCAACTGTTTTTAATTACAAATTAGAATTTTATATTGAAATAGCAATTATTATATTTTTCGTTGAAAATTCAGCTTTTTTGGTTGAAAATTCAACTGTTTAGTTCAAACGTAGGTATATTTTTAGTTGAAATTTTGATTGACATACAGGAATATTAAAAAAATCTTTGAAAATTTTCTTAAGCATCTTAGAAAAATTATTCTTGTACCTATAACCTTAAAAATAAATAACTTAAAGAATAAATAGTTATTCGAAATTTTTATTTTGTATTAAAAATGATTTTTTGCCTTAAATTATAATTTGGTTGTAATTTTCCTGTTTTCTTTACTAAAAATCGTTTTTACTTGAAGATTTATTCATTTTGTTAAAAATTCATTTTTCCAAGTTAAATTAAACCATTTTTCATTTAAAATACTTTTTTCTTATTGAAATAGCAATTATCACATTTCGCGTTGAGAATTAATCTTTTTGCCTGAAAATTAAACTATTCGGTTGGAAATGTTTTTTTTGTTCAAATTTTAATTTGAAATATCTGAAAACTTATACTTATACTTATTGTTACAATTTTATTTTATTTGTAGAATAATTCTAATTGGAAATTAATTGTAAATAATTGTAAAATAAATTCAACGAAATTTATTTTATAAAAAAATATATCCCATGATACTACCTCCGCGGTGGCGTGGAAATGAGTTTTATTAAAAAATGTGTGGAGTTTTCTAACAAAAAACTGCGTGAATTTCTGACCTTCCTTAATTTGATTTTTTCAGTGTATTTGAATCTGATTCATGTTTAGGAAAAATCATTTGGAAGGCAAGTCTTCATAGTATTTCACTAACTAACGAAGATATTTTTATAATTTCATTCCTGAAATCCATTCCCTCAAGTCAAACATGGTACAAAAATGTCGTGAAATTTAAAAAATGACCAACTATTTACAAGAATTTTTAAAATAAAAATCAATCTGTATCATATTCACATAAAATTTAGGAATATTTATAAAAGGTTTTAATATTTTTCATTTTTAAAATCAATTTATACAGAGTACAGTTTTTATTTGAAATTTTACGACAGTTTTTTGTATCATGTTTGACCCTAGGACAGAATCACGGAAAAATATTCTGAAATTAAGTTAATTAGTTATTAAAATACTACAAAGAATTACCTTCAAAACTGTTTTGTCTTTTTAAAATCATTGGATATTTGTTTATAAAATAAATTTCGTTGAATTTATTTTACAATTATTTGAAATTAATTTTCACTTAAAATCCTTTGAAAATTAAAATAAAGTTGTGAAAGTGAATATAAATATAAGTTTTCCAAGATTCTTGACAAAAATTTCGAAATATTTTTTAAGATTTCAGATATTTCAAATTAAAATTTGAACAACAAAAAAAACATTTTCAACTGAATAGTTTAATTTTCAGGCAAAAAGGTTAATTCCCAGCAAAAAATGTGATCATTGTTATTTCAATTAAAAGATTAATTTTAAATAAAAAACGAGTGAATTTAACTTTAAAGAAATGAATTTTTAACAAAATAAATGAATTTCCAAGTAAAAACGATTTTTAGTCCAGAAAAAAAGGAAAATTACAACCAAATTATAATTTAAGGCAAAAAATAATTGTAATATAAAAAACAAATTTCGAATAACTATTTATTCTCCAAGTTATTTATTTTTAAGGTTATAATAATAATAATAATAAATCTTTATTGAGTTCGTAACAAGAAGGATATGTACATGGCAGACAGAGTTAACATAAGAACCCAAAGGGCGAAGTACAGCTTAAAGCTGCTTTCAAACCTAACCCTTATAGGTATGAATAAAATTTTCCTAAGATTCTTAAGAGAATTTTCAAAGATTTTTGAATATTTCTGTACGACAATCAAAATTTCAAAAAAAAATTTTAACTAAAGTTTAAAGTTTTAACTAAACAGTTAAATTTTCAACTAAAAAACATGAACTTCCAGCCAAAAAAGCTGAATTTTCCACGAAAAATGTAATAATTGCCATTGAAATGAAAAAATTCTAATTTCTAATCCAAAAGAGTTGAAGTCAGCTTTCAAAGAATAAAATTTCAACCAAATAAGAATTTAAACAAAATTAAAATTTACGGCGAAAAATATTTTTATATAGAAAATACAAATTTCGAATAACTTTTTATTTTTTAACTTTTTTTTGCTTATTTCAAGCTTATATAAATGTAATTTTCATTTAGGATTCTTGACAAAATTTCACAAAATTTTTCAATATTGCAGATATGTCAAAGAAAAATATAAAAAAAAAATATAATTATCAGCCAAACACTAACTGAGATATTTTTATAATTTCATTCCTGATATCCATTCCCTTAAGTCAAACATGGTACAAAAATGTCGTGAAATTTAAAAAATGACCAAGTATTTACAAGAATTTTTAAAATAAAAATCAATCTGTATCATATTCACATAAAATTTAGGAATATTTATAAAAGGTTTTAATATTTTTCATTTTTAAATCAATTTATACTGAGTACAGTTTTTATTTGAAATTTCACGAAGGTTTTTTGTACCATGCTTGACCCTATCAGGGCAGAATCAAGAAAAAATATTCTGAAAATATGTTCATTAGTTATTAAAATACTTCAAAGGCTTACTTTTAAAATTGTCTCGTCCTTTAAAAATCATGAGATATTTCTTTATAAAACAAATTTTTTCACATTTACTTCACAATTATTCACAATTAATTTCCAATTACAATTGTTTCACAATTAAAATAAAATTGTAAAAACTGAATTTTGTAATGTTGAGATAAATATTTTAAGATATTGAAGGTTTTATAAAGTTTTTATATATTAAGAAAGCATATGAGGTCAAGTTAATAATTTTTCGGCTTATCTCTTAAAATCCCCAAAATTGTGATTATAGCCTAAAATAGCACGAAAAGAATGGTAATTATCAGAGGTAAGCATACAGTAAAAATGTTGACTAATTAAATACATTAAAAATAATAATTATTTATTATCATTTTAACTGCACAATATTTAAAATCGATTGGAAAATAAAACATAAATAATGAAAAATGAAACCAGTTGAAAGTGATAGATATTATTAACCTATAATTTTACAATCCCATATACAATATTCAATATATTATTGAAATTTATAAACCTCCAGTGTCTTATAATGTATTCCCTGTACAATCAGATTGTCTAAACATTCCATGAGAATTCCTGAAAGAAATAATCATTAAATATCTCAATACTTCATCACATGTATTTAAAGTCCTTCAGGTGTGAATTTTTGAAAACAAAATTCAACCCAAAGCTCCTAATAGCCAACGAAACCGAATCGTGAAGTCGGGCGAGCTCGGCCCTAGCCTCGGGTACGTGCTCGTGCATTTTCGGCTTTACACGAGGCTGGCCGAGTTGACCGTCGAGGAGAGACACCGACCACGTGATGTAAAGGAGCAAAGTGGGGGAACCCTTCCCCTTCATTCTTGGGTCGCTTTTCCTCTCGCCTTTTCTTAGGTCGTTTTTGCTCTCGCGCGTTTTTACTTCGCTTCTGCGTACGTTTTTTTTTTAGTTCTCTTTTGCTTTCAGCGTTTCAGTTGAGCTAAATGAAGACTTCGGTTTGTCTATTATTGAAAAAATACCTAATGCTTCCTCTGTGAGGAAGCAAAGGGCTCTTGAAATGAGCACTATATAATTTTTAATGCAAGTATTGTTATTATATTATATTACATATAATATAATATTATTCATATATATATATAATTATTATTCTATATTATATATTATTAATTAATTTAAAAATGATCATAAATACAAACAAATTGGTTCAGGTTACATTTTTTTATACAATGAATCATCTGATCAACATTATTCATAAAATTCGAGAAAATCTAGTCAAATCGTTTAAAATCCCTCGAAATGTGATAAAAACATCCTTAAAAATTCAGTGAAAATTTGTTTAATTCTATTAAAAACGTTGCTGCATAAGAAATCTTTTTAATGCCTTAAATCACGAGAAATCATATAAAATCTTTGGAAAACGCTTGAAATAACTTAAAATAATTTGAATATTCTGTAATCATCGGAATCCTATCAAATTCGTTAAAATTTCTTACGAAACGTTCAAAAACTACTTCACACTACCAGGGAATAACAAATTTTTTTGTGAATGTATCTTTTTAGTTGAAAATGCAACGATTAAGTTTTCCATTGAAAATTCTTTTTTTTTTTTTGAAAATTCAATTAATTGGTTGAAAATTACACAAATTTGTTAAAACTTCATTTTGTTGGTTGAAGTTAAAACTATTTTGTTGAAAATTCTTTTTTTTTTTTTTTTGTTGAAAATTAATTTTTGTGAGGTGGAAATTGAACTTCTTGGTTGAAAGTTCAACAACGTTGTCAAAAATTTATTTTATTGGTTGAAGATTGAACTCTTTCATGGAAATTAGTATTCTTCTAGTAGAAAATTGATTTTTTCACTAATAATTTAAGTGTTTTATATCTGTCCTAAAATTGATCATATTTTTGAGATGTGCTTAATCATGGTGCTACTTGTTCATTTCATAAATGAATGATATAAAAAATGATTCAAGTAATGAACTATAATTTAAAAAATGATGCGTATATCACAAGGCAGAGAAGAATCGAGTCTTTCGCAAACTTTCGTACATTATATTTTCAGAACTTTTCAGTTTTTTGTTTATAAAATTAATAAATAATATCGAATGACACCTTTTCATGATCCACTACACATTGTCGGTAAAAGCAAGTATTTTTTGTCAAAATATTACCTCGAAATCGAATACTTGATAATGATAATATAATTTTATTTGATATTATATTTTTCTCATAACAAATAATATTACTTACGAATCTTTTTTTCGCTTGTAGATACTCCTGCGCATTGAAACCAAAAGATGATAGATTTCGGAAAGTCGTTTATCAAATGATAGATGAAAAAAGAGAGAATCAACATTTGTTCATCATTTGCATTGATGTAAAATTTTCAATAATAAAAATTGAAAAATCGCTTCCACATATCAGTTGTAAATTCAATAACAACATTTTCTGTTTAAAACAGATTCTAAAATAAATTGAGAATTGCGTCCTACAAATTTATTGTTAACTATGTTATTTGATTTTGCCCATCTGTCTCTGTCGTTGCGTGTGGATAATGAGGCTACGCAACTGCACTATTAAATTAGTATCCCTATAAATTATACACTGTATCTTGAAAAATAATTAAAATTCTGTTAGCAGTTAAGGCAATATGGTATTTTAAAAAAACTTGCCCCTGAAAACTCAAAATCATGTAACTCTCTGAATTTTGAATATTCGAACAAAAAATTTGAATGGCCTTGTGGGGATTAGCAAAAGATGAAACAAAAGAAGCCTTGATAACCATGATATATTTTCATTTAAATATTTTAATTTAATTTTGATTCGACTACAGATTACAAAGAATCTTATCTCTTAGTTTATTTTTTATCTATTGAATTAATGATACAAATACTGTAGACTATCTTCATTGGAAGCAACTTCTTTAAACACACGTGGAAAGAGGTAACGTTTGCCTACAGGACATTCCTTCATTTCAGTTACGGTCATATAGTCAACTGCACCGCTTATCATGTTTATTTTTATTCTCGAACTATATTTATCTGCCTTATATATTGCAAGAAGAATTCCAGTATACTCCAGTATTGCAAAAACGACACCTCTGGATGTTGATGAAACAATATATTCTCGGGTTGGCACAGGCACAAATTTACCCCTTCCTGCTGACAATTTAATTGGTAAACCGGCAGGAATAACATATCTTCGGAATTCGAATTGCCGCTTCGGATTTTCCTGAGGAATAAGTCGAATATATCCAAGTTTTGCAAGCGCATATCCAAGTATTTCTTGAGGATAAGGCCTGCCTGCAGAGGACCCAGACTGTCTGGCAGGAGAAGAAGAACTAGGATTACGTTCGACATTGGGATTCCGTTCAAACTGTAGTGAATCGTAATTTGCAGATGTTTTAATAAAACTTCCTGAGAAGATTGCTGGACTTTTTCCTACTGGACAATCCCTTGTCTCCTCTGGAGTCATATTATCAACTGCGCCACTTATCATATTCATTTTTATTCGCGAACGATTCGCATTTGTCCTATAAATTCTACGAAGAATCCCACTATCATCCAATATTGCAAAAATGTCATCATTGAATGTTGATAATACAATATATTCTTGGGTTGCAACTGGCACATATCTATTCACTCCTACTAGAAATTTAATTGGCAAACCGGCAGGAATAACGTATCTCCGAAATTCAAATTGCTGGTTTCGATTTGTGCGAGGAATGAGCCGTACATATCCAAGTTCTTCTGTTGTACATCCAAATACTCGATCTGAAGGAAACCTGCCCGGAGAAGAAATGGATCTGGCATGAATTGGTGGTTTCAGAGGAGATTTCCGGTCAGGTGTATGTTGTCTGGCGGAAGAAGAACCAGGATTACGTTCGCCATGAGGACTCCTGCTAGCAGGCGATCTGGACCTGCCCCGAAAAAGAGCCTCCTCTGGAGAAATCCGGTTAGGCAAATGTTGTTGTCAAGCAGCAGAAGAAGAAGAAGGGCCAGGATTACATTCGCTATTAGGTTTCTCGTCGAGCTGAGAACTGCATTCTGCAAGAAGAAATAAAATAATAATTTTCTTTTGTGCAGCACATTTATCTCTAATATATTTAGTTGAAATCAACGTTTCTTTGCAGAAAGCATCTTTCCGATGCTTCAATGAAAATTATGAGGAATAATTTTCAATTATAAGAACTCCACACCATACACTTTTCCTGTTAAGTAAGCATATACTTTTTTTGCAGAAGGGGAGAGCATAAATGATTTAATAACCTTAATGACAATAAACGATTTTCTGCTATACAAAAACCTCCATAAAATGAACAGTTTTCAATATATTCGATTCTTTGGGAAATTTGTGTACTATAAAGGAGAGTTCGAGCGTCAAAACTTTCAGTTTCGAAATGATTAAAGCTCACCGTGTTTCAATTCAACTTAACACATTGTTTTACTTTCGGAATTTATTCTAAATTCGCTAAAATTATCCTGGAATTCTTAAAAACTTCACTGAACTCTTTTGAATTGGAAAGAAAACATTAGACACATTATGAATACACGTTAGTCACTTTTGGTTAGTTTTAGTCTCATTTAGGGTTAAAAACTTGTATGTCAAGGAACTGATATTTTCAAACAAAATATAATTTTGAAATAATGTTTACACTTTATTCCAGTTTTTTCTCTTTATTTACTTTTATTTTCTGTATTTAAACAGGTCGTAAAAAAATAATACCGTAAGAAAAGAAGTATCTTGTTTTTACAGTGTGAATATACGAATGGCTATTATATGACTGTAAGCTGGAAAGGGGGACTTCAGGTTCACTCGACAGGCCTGATAAATAGCCGTATTCATACACGTATTTTATGAAATATAATAAGAATTACAGATATATTATATTATTATATTTACCAATATAATTGACGATGACCGCCAAAGTGAAAACAAAAGTACATACCATCCTCATTTTCGCAAAGTAGAGAACAAACTGATTAATACTTCAGTGAATAATTCGGTTATTAACTGTATCTAAGTTATATTCCATTGCAGCGTCAGAGTACAAATATATATATGTGACCGTCATAGGCAGGATAAGCGTACGCGGAGTCCGAACGAGAGAGCGACGAAAGCCAGCCCCGCCACTTACCACCACAGCTGTACGCGACGTGTTCGTGAGCTCTACTGGCTCGTGCATAAAAGTGCAGTGGTAAGTGGAGGGGGTGATTTTCGTAGACGCATCTTCACTACTCAAATGCTGGCTTGCGAGCTCTGCTACGATCGTCCGTCCTGTAAAATCCAGCTTTGATGCATTACGTCCCGTTCTTCGCGGACGGTCACACATAAGTAGCCGTCATCTTACATATACTTGAAACAGAGACTTTATCATTGTCAAGATTGTTTCTCGCAAATGATGAAAACGTTTGTCATTTTTTATTATGATCATTTTATTTAAGACATTCTTATCTCAAATGGAAGGAATTGGGTTTATGTAATAATTGAGTGTCGCATGAGCATCATACGTTTTAGGCCACTTGATTTTATGTACTATACAATAATATATAATATAATAATTCATATATACACATAAAATGATCCCCTTCTATATTAAAATCATTCTAAATAACTTTATTGCAAATTATAAATTCATTTTTAAGAAGATTGAACATTTATTCTTTCTGGTTTTATATTTTTTGAAATTTTCAAGAATTCGACTTTTTGCTCAAAAATGTTTTCGTAGGTTCAGAATTCAACTATTTGCTTACGAATTTAATTATTTCAAGAAGAAATTAGCTATTTTCTTGGAAATTTTTCTGTCTGAATTAAAAATTCAACTCTTTGTTCATAAGTAAAACTGTTTGGTGAAAAATTACAAAATTAATTTTTTCAGGTTTTACTATCTGCTTGAAAGTGCATTATTATGTTAAAAAGTAATTTCTTCGTGGTAAGCCTAATAGTATCTTATGCACCAAGGGCAAAAAGAGGGACATTATTGGTGAGTGTATCTTTCCAGAAGAGTCGTAGGAACGACTTTAAGTTCCGCTTTTCAAGTTTGTTGTATAATGGCCATGTATATCTATGACGTCATAATTTTTTATGTCATAGAGTGTTAAAACAATAAGAGTGAGAAAATTTACTCTCAAGTGGTGCTTAAATGAGACCACTGGTGGGAACACAGAATCGTTTTTTTTACACTTAAAATAACAGCATGAAGTTATCCTTTTCAAAAATAGTGCGTGAAAAAAATAATACCGTAAAAAAAGGAATGTCTACTTTTCACAATGTCAATATACAAATGGCTATTATATGACTATAGGCTGGAAACGGGCGCTACAGGTTCGCTCCACAGGCCTGATGAATCGCCGTATTCATGCATGTGTTATATAAAATATAACAAGAACTACATATATATTATATCATTATATTTACCAATAGAATGAACGATGACCGCCAACGTGAAAACAAAAGTAGAGACCAACCTCATTTTCGCAAAGTAGAGAAGAAACTGATTGATGCTTCAGTGAATAATTTGGTTCTTAACTGTATCTAAGGAATCTTCCATTGCAGCATCAGAGTACAAATATATACATAAGCAACCGTTATCTCACATAGGTGTGAAATAGCGACCTTATCAGTGTCAAGATGATCTCTCGCAAATAATGATATCATTGCATATTTTTTATTATGATCATTTCAATTAAGACATTCTTATCTCAAATGCATGGTATTGGCTTCATCTAAAAATTTTGTGTCGCTCAATTCTTCAAGATTCGTCGTTTTACGACTCACTGATTAAGGAGTAATGGACTTTACTCCGGTTTCAGTCTGTCGTCGTTGTTGTCAAGACCACAACTTTCGAAGAAATTATCTGATTAATTTTCTGATTAAATTTTCATTTGTATGGAGATAGTATTTCCATACAAATGGATGGAAATACTGCGTTTTTGAAGGTAAATATAAATGCATTCATACAGCGTGCAGGTATGTACACATTTTTTTATTCCTAGCGGCTTTCGCATATGTACAATTACTTATTCAATCAACAATGAATTTTCATAGAGATTTCCTGGTGTATGTCCTTGCATACATGTATGTTATTGAATATAAAGCGGTATCTGAACAAATATATCGACATACGCTTATAGTTTAAACAAAGGTAAGATACCGTTTATCGATTTTTCATATAATAAACCAAATATGAATTTTTTTATAAACTATTTTGATTTTACATGCGGTACGCTTTTATTTTGAAGAATATTCAAAAAGTAAGGAAATCTTTAGAATGTAATTTCAATTCTCATAATTTTAGATTTTTTCATTGAAAAAATAGCTTGGTACCGATTATTTAAGAAAGCGTTCGTAGATAGCAGCGCTTTTCAAAATCATTTAAAATTTATCCACTGAATATAATTAAAAAATATCAAAAGTGGTAATGAATAGTTTTCAAGCGGCACAGTATGAACACGTTTGGTTTTCGTCAACTTACAATGTATATAATGAGTAGAAGATAAAACTGTTTGTAATTTCCCTGATTTCCCAGAATTTTGTATAATTTTCGAAATAAACTTTTGGACTGGTTTGAGTTTTGAACCCATACTACACGGAGAAACCCAATCACCAATGGTTGCTTTTTGCCGGAAAAACATCGCGGAACACTACTGAACGCTGCGTTATACGTACGGTTCATTAGTGTTTCGTGCAGTGGCCAGTGGCACCTACGCAACAATAATCAAAACATGACTGCGTCGTTCGTGCGCGTCACTGGCCATGGTCTATGCATTAATAGTTAGTGCGTGCGCGCGGCGCTCATCGCTGTCCAAAACAATAACGAATTATGCCGACGCGCATAAGAATTTAGGGCGAAAAGCATACACAGCCGCTGCGCACACATGAGCGAGTGTGGTGCGCGCATCGATTCTCCGTAATTTTGCAAAAACGGTTGCTCAACTGAAGCAGACTGAAGTAGTGATGGGACATCGAAAGTGAAACATTGATGTTGACGAATATCGATGTCTAAAATGATGGACCTCGATGTAACTGATGTACCGAGAGAAAAACATCGATGTTTTCGATGTTTATTGAACATTGATGTTTTGTTTTAAAATCTTATAAATCACTTTGGATACCTTTCATCTTTGAGATAACATTCGTGATTGAATATCCGAGATATTTAATCGATAGGTACGATTTCTGGACAAAAACCTTGTATGATGAAATAAATTTTGATATTGTGCAATATTGAGTATGTTAAAAAATAGTTTTAACCCTTTAACGCCGAGAATGCCCCTTTGGGTACCCCACTCTTTCTGCAATTATAACTGATGCAATTCAAGGTATTAAAAATTGAGAGATACATATTTGTGAAGCTTAAGATCTTTTCTTTCCGATGGTAAGCATGAAAATGTGATAAAATGTTGTGAAATCTGAAAAAATATTGTTTAAACGAAAAAAAACACGATTTTTTCTAATTTTTTTTTTTTATATAAAATTGAGTTTTCCGAATGGTTCCCAATGTGCAATCTACTTGGAACCTCAATAACCGGTGGAATAAATGCCTAAGCTTTCAGAATACATGGTTCCGAGATAAATATTTTATCTTAGTGTTTTCAAAATACGTGAGAATTTTTCCAGAAAGTTTTACATTATTTTTTTAATTTTTGGAAAATTAAAAAATTGCTCCAAAAATTCTAAAAAAAATTCAGGTGAATTCTTTCTTTGATTCTAATAACTTTTTATTCTTGAAAATTTTTGCTATAAGCTCATGGTTCTCAAGAAAAAAATGCACAAAACTCATCATTCTTGATCATGTAAATTTTCGATGTATCTGCGATTCGATGAGTGTGTGAGCCTGGATTGGTGAAAGCAGGTGTGGAAAAAAATGAATTTTCATCAAGGCCTAAGAGCTCCCAGTGGTTCGGGTTTACACCCCAATAGTTGGGGTGGTTTCTCTTTTTTTCTATTTCACACGAAGGAATGGTGCGCTCGCAAGACTGAGTCGTGCGGGCACCCCAACCATTTGGGCGCTCACCCGAAACTACAGCTGAACTGATGACATTCAGGAAGAGCCTGATTTTTATCAGCTGCGGCCATTAGCGAACATGCGCAAACGTCGAACGCGGTTGACGACTCGAATCTCCCGAATCATACGTGCAAGCTCCCCAACCATTCGGGCGGGCGCCCCACCAGTTCGGCCGATGCTGTTTCGGGTGAGCACCCAAATGGTTGGGGTGCCCGCACGACTCAGCCGTGCGAGCGCACCAATCCTTCGTGTAATTAGAAAAAAAGAGAAACCACCCCAACTATTGGAGTGTAAACCCGAACCACTGGGGAATTCTTCGCTCAGTGTATCTTCTTTTGGTGCTTTTTCACCAGCTTAGGCCTTGATAAAAATTCATTTCTTTCCACACCTTCTTTCACCAATGCAGGCTCACACACTCATCGAAGCGCAGATACATCGAAAATTTACATGATCAAGAATGATGAGTTTTGTGCATTTTTTTCTTGAGAACCATGAGCATATAGCAAAAATTTTCAAGGATAAAAAGTTGTTTGAATCAAACAAAGAATTCACCTGGATTTTTTTTAGAATTTTTGGAGCAATTTTTTAATTTTTCAAAAATTGACAAATTGCAAAATCAAAAAAATAATGTTAAACTTTCTGGAAAAATTCTCACGTATTCTTTGAGTGAGTCTAAGAACTTTTTCTCCTTTTGAACTTTCTCGAAAAGATCATTCTTTATGAGAAAAAAATTCATGAATGTCTTCGAAAAATTTTGTCATTAACGAGCCAAATTCATGTCAGTTCAACGAGTTCAAGTCATTTCAAACAAACAAAAACATATTATGGATTGTTTTCTTTTCCTATTTGGAAAATTCAATAGTCTAAATGGATTTGTATCAGAAGCAACCACAGAAAAAAAGTTCGAAATAGTTCTGCACTGTATAAAACACTGGAAAAAAGCTGAAACAGTTCGGAATAAATCAAAACAGTGTGAAAGAACTAAAGAGTAGTACTAAAACGATTTGCAACGAATCACAAAAGCCAAACTGTAGAATGTTTACAGTTCGATCCTGTCTAGAATATTCAAATACATTTTCAAGCCAATAAAAACAATTTAGAGCAATTATTTAGAATACTTGTGGTCAGCAAGGAAATACAATATCATGATCTTTGAGAGGCTGTCTTGCTTTTTCATCCACAATTAAACCAAACCCCTGACTACCATGTGATTCACTACCCACTTATGACCATATTTCAAAACCGCCTGCCAACACCCCATTTTCTATGTTTCTACTTTCGCAACCCTTTTTCTTCGTCTCAGGTACACATAAAATATCTAGTTTCGTTACGTGCATAATTTCCCGTACTCAATTATTTCGCTCAAGACCCGACTCCTGTCTTCGAAGATCTCTACCAAAATTTCCTTAGTATTTTTTATGAAAAATGACTTTGAATGTCTTTTTACGGAAATATAGTTTGAAATAAGAATAGTCGCACATGTGAATTAATATTTGTTTCTTTTAGCTTCAACTAAAATGCGACTGTACTCATCAACAGTGCACAGTGGGCTGGGAGACCACCGAAAGTGGCCAAAAGTCAAATTTTGTTTGGACTTACGTGAAACTTGGTATAAGGGGGTTTGTGAGGTCGCTGATTTCGAGCTTGATGTCAAAATTAATAAATTCAAAATGGCGGATTCAATACGGATCCTGAAATTTCTAAATTTTTACTTATTCATATGAAACTTGGTGTAAGGAGGTTTCTGAGGTTGCTGATTCGAATTTGGCATAAAAATTCATAAATTCAAAATGGCGGGTCCAATGTGGCGCCTGAAATTTCTTAAATTGTACATATTCATATGAAACTGGGTATGAGGGGGTTTCTGAGGTCGCTGATTTCGAATTTGACGTCAAAATTCATGATTTCAAAATGGCGGATCCAATATGGCGCCTGAAATTTCTGAATGTTTACTTATTTCTATGAAACTTGGTGTAAGCAGGTTTCTGAGGTCGCTGATTTCGAATTTGGCGTCAAAATTGTTAAATTCAAAATGGAGGATACAATATGGCGCCTAGAATTTCGGAATTTTTTTTTCATTTGTATTTGTATTCGTATTTTTACATATTTGTATCAAACTTTGAAATGAGTTCTCTTGCCTCTCATTGAATATCTCCGTCCACGTCAAACTTTTCTTCGTCGGTTAATTCGAGTTCGTCTACGTAAAAATTTGGAAACTTCAGGCGCCATATTGGATCCGCCATTTTGAATTTATGAATTCTGACGTCAAATTCGAAATCAGAGACTTCAGAAACCCCCTCATACCCAGATTCATATAAATGTAAAATTTTAGATATTTCAGGCGCCATATTGGATCTGCTATTTTGAATGTAGGCATTTTGATGTCAAATTTGAAATTAGCGACCTCAGAAACCTCCTTACACCAAGTTTCATATAAATAAGTAAAAATTTATAAATTTCAGGCGCCATATTGGATCCGCCGTTTTGAATTTATTAATTTTGACGTGAAATTCGAAATCAGCGACCTCAAAAACCCCATGATACTAAGCTTCATTTAAATCCAAACAAAAATTTGACTTTTGGCCACTTTCGGTGGTATCCAGCCCACTGTGCACTCTCAACTTCTTTCACTAATATCTTCGTAAAATGTCAATGGCGGCAGACGGTGGCAAATAACCTGATAGTAAACATCATAATGAACCTAAAAGCACTGTAGAACTTTAGATACCAGGTGTAACCTCGGGGAACTTTTGATTCAAAAATTGTCTATTGCTGTGAATTTGCATTTAATTGGTCCACTAATGACACGAATGGTTATGTGGGGTTACCGCCATGTTGGATGATCGAGATAAAATAAAACATGACCAATCACAGACGGGAGGGAATTTGTATTCTACACCCTAAATCAAGAGGTGATACTATGACCAGCGAATCAAGCCTCCTTGCTAATAAACGAGTTATCGCACTAAACTTTTCCCAGACTTTACGATACCTGAGTAGTTTCCCATTTTTCAGACATTTTATTCAAATTTAATATACAGCTAACCGCCACTCCCGACTTCTAACTACAATCTTATGTTAGCATTTCTTTAATTACGGGATTTCTCACGACCTTCCAGCATGGCGGCCCATGACTGACACGAAATGTCACTGAAGGTGACCGTCATCTTGGATGATCGGGTCCTCAACCCGTCCCCACACCGACTCGACATTTATTGTTTTATTAAACTAAACTCAGTCCCAATTCACTTAATATTTACTCGCGCCCCATTCACTTAAAATTTTTCGCGTCCCCACCACACTCAATCCGCGACCATACACTGCACTTACATAAGGGCGAAATAGACAGACACGCCGAACAATTGTTCCGATTAGGTGTATCACGCCCAAACGCAGTGGGACTTTTTGAACCAGTGTGTGCCTCAGCGTCGTCAAATTTTATACTTGTCGAAAAAGATCGCAAGCATGCCGATGTTCGAACACAGAGTGAACGCCAACGACGCGGACTACAATTTTTGGCGCGTAGGCCATGGGTTGTTCACCCAGAAACGCAACTACACTTAACGAAAAATGTGTGAAGGCGCGTTCACATTAACGTCCCATAGTGACTCGCCATTTTATCTAGTGCCTTCACTCGCCTAGTTCATAGTCTGGCGAGTCACGTTGCTGAACTGCGCCACGGGCGCGACGCAGAAACTTGTCGGGCGCACCTATCCTACACAGTGCGCGGCCAATTATCATTGGCTCATCGGCTGCTGTTATTTTGACAGCTTGAGACAACACGAGTTGGTGGCACCACTCCTGCGTTACCATGTTTTATTTGAGTGTCCTCCTTCCTCCCAGTGGCTGTGAGTAAGAGAGAACCAGAGTGTTGTGTTTCTGAACTGTGTATGAGTGGGTGCTGTAGAGTCAAGTAACGACTGCCTGGTCGTTTTGTTTTGGTGTTATGTGACAGCCGGCTTGAGAGTGCCTAATAAAAAAAATACAAGAAGTGCGAAGGCATTACTGAATGTCCTCTTTTAACAACATTGAAAGTATCCCCCCAGTCTGTTGACGGTTCGGAGCGGCGGGAAGTTCAAATCCTAGGCTTCACAGGGTTTCTTCTATGGCAACAAGCCACCCCTGTCGAGGCTCTCACCCTATTCAAATTCGGAGATGGATTCTGTGCTCGACCAGGTATACCTTATTTATGACATTTAGGTACTTCAAATTGATTGAGCGTGGTCAAATATATCATTTGTGCGTGGTATAGAATACCACGTCACAGTATGTATGTATGTATGTATGTATGTATGTATGTATGTATGTATGTA